>AYEL01050101.1:0-15517 GCA_000484575.1 Olivierus martensii | reverse complement strand
CTAAATTAGAAAATAAGTTTTAATAATAATAGACAATAATCAGATTAGAAAAATCTATAAATAATGAAAAAAGATTGAACAAAGATAAACATTCAATTTGAAGAAACTATATTTTGCAATGGCATAATAGAGACCTTGACTGTATAGAACTATAATTAATATATATATATAGGCCTATTATAAATTATTTTCATTTGCTTGGGGTGCACCTGGCTACTTTTCAGAGTGTACCAGTGTGCCCGGGCACACCGTTTGAGAAACACTGTTCTAGAACACGGAACTCTTGAAAATTACGTCAGCAATTTTTCTTTTTTATTTTTTAAATAACTTTTTTAGGTAATTTTTGGCATCTAGTCTTCTGTGTAAACAATCTTTTTGTGCATTGCTTTTTTACCTACACAAATATTGGTCACGTGTTTATTGCACTTGTCCGATGTTTCATCTGCATCTTTTACTATATTATGCTAGCTTTTATTTATTACATTTCACACACCATTGCCACATTGGGAGGTCTTTTGGATCATTTTCATTAACAACGCTCGTGTTTAGCTTTCTTCTTTCCACCTCCAATGCTTCTGCTGTGCTAGCCTCGATGTTGTTCGGAACGTTCTTTATGACCGTGGCTTTCTCCCATTCGATAACAATGTCCTCCTTGTATGCTTTGGCGGCAAGGGCAGTATTAAGTCTACCAGTTCTTACATCCATTTTGTGCTCTTTTATTCTTGTGTTCAAAGGCCTCTTTGTTTTACCTATGTATTCATCATGCTTCTGAATAGAATTGTTATATATTGGGACTGTATATATCCCTGCCCTTATCTTATTGTCTATTGGGTCCTTATCGTTTCGTATAGCCCCAAATACACTAGTTTTTCTCTTATAGACTGTTTTGTAAGGTCCAGTTTTTGTTATTCGGTTTATTGTTTTTTGTAATAATGGTTCGTAGACTATATAGAATTATTTTCTAATGTTTTTAATGAAAAAATAGTTTCTATGGATGCTTTTGAACTCTATGCATACAAACAATGTTTCTACGGATTCTTTTAAACTCTCTACATACAAACAAAAACTAAGAGGTAACCACAAGAAAAGTATATTTTAAAAATAATATTGATCACGAATATATTCTGTATGTAAGTATCACAAAAGTGGCTACATACAATAGCCAATTGACAAGAACATGTGCAGATAAATTGGTGCAACCATTATTCTTGTCCTGTATGATGGTGAGAGAAATATGTTTGTGCAAGAATAAATCTTACTTGAACGTGAATAATCATTCTATGTCAAAGTAGTTTTATTAATTATTAATAGATTAGCTAATGTTATGCATAATAATTTCATTACATAATTACATAATGGTGCCATAAGGTTAAATTCGCCCACAGGTACATTTCAACTTTTATACAGCCCGCTTCATTCTGTTTTTATCTGGTCCTCGGCAGAAAATAATTGCCCACCCCTGTTCTAAGCTGTAATATAGTTTGTGTTGGAGTTGAAGATGGTGAGTTGTAAGACCAATAATGTTTCTCATTAAAGTTTTAATGATAAGCAAATGCTTTACTACCTAACCATCCAACAGTTTTTTATGGCTAATGTTACTATGTACTTAATGAATAATAGTGCAAATATGTTTTTAGGCTTTTATATGCACTAGCAAATGAAAAAAGATTATGAATTTGCTTTATAATGAAATTTACTAAACAACAGTAGTCTGAAATGTAACTGCTGCAATAATGAAGTATGCTTATATTACAGATGCTGAAACTTAAATGTTTTTAGACACTTCAGCTGACAATCTAAAACTAAGGGAAAGCTTGAGAAAGCTCAAGCTACCAAAGCTTTTTTGATAAATATTTTATTAACTCTGTGCATTTGAAATACCCTAATCACTGGTCAACCTAATTATAGTCATAATTATAAGTTTTGATTTATTTTTATTTTGGGATATTTGGATCACTTTTATGATTGTATTTGGTGCAATTTGGTAAACAAGAACTGTGTGTAATAGACATTGGTAAAAAGGCAATGAAGATTAACAAATAATAAATCAATAACATTCATAAACTTTATAAGGGTAAGTATGTGATAAAACCACACAAAATAGCAGTATCATCATCATCTCAGTTCCATCAGAAAATGAAACTATGAAAATATTTAAATAAAACTATGAAAATGAAAGGAAAATATTTAATAAGTAGAAGTAAATAATATAAAAAGCCATAACTTATGTAAAATTAAGTAAAAGCATGTAAAAGAAAAATTACATATTATTACATTTGATTAAACATCACTATCTGCACTATTTTAAAGGCCATAATAATTAAAAATTTTTTCTAATAAGATTCAAATGATTAAAATAAAACAATTAAAATGCCATAAATCTTTAGAAGTAAAATAAGAGCACTCTATAAAAATGTGCTTCACATAATTGCAAAGATTGCAAATTGATCACCATCTATCACAAGGTTGCAAATAAGGCTTTCAACTGTGCATTATACAGAACTGTGACGGTGTTCCATTATACAGAATTTTATTAGAATTAATGTTTTTCCTGTTTCTATAAGAAGTTGATTTCAAATACTATATTGGGAAACCAGTTTGATATCATGCAGCCTTAGAGTTGTGAGGTTCCCGCAGCAGAAGCCAATATAAAATATGTGCATAGAATAATTATATCGTTTTTGAATAGGGTTGTGAATAAATGATGTTGGGATCCAGGATAGGAGAATTGATTTCAATATTCATACAAAACAAATAACATATATTTATTCAAAACAAACAGGAAATAAAACACAATATTAACATACTTTGCTTGAGAGAGCTACCGGACACTGAGGTCATACCTGGGAGAAACATGAAATCTACATCATTCCTCCATTATCTTTTATATCTTCATTCCCTAATCCTCGTTGGATGACAACCGACAGAACAGACCATGGATTCACCCTTCTCTATTATTTTTCTGCCCACCTTTTTGAATGTGTTCTTTTCTCTATCTTGACTGACTCTCGTCTGTTCTTCATTCTCAAAGCTCAAACTTATCTTTTGTTTATTTAGTCAATTAGAGGCGATCATATTATCTTAATGTTTGGCAGAAGGCAATCTCATTTCATCATTGTTTGACAAAATCAATCCTTTTACTCCTCCAGACATCTCCAATTTTTATCAAAAATTAATTTTAATAATTATAAAATTCTACCAATTAAAGTATATATTAAATTATTTTATTAAAGTTTGCTAGATTCCACTTAGAACATATGCACATATATAATTATATGCACATATTATATACACAATATTATATGCACATATATAATAGATGTGATCGTCCCACGATTGTTTTCAAAATCACAAGAACAAAACATCTTATTTTAATAAAAATAAACAATAAAATCAAAACAAACAAAGGGTTGAATCATTTCATTATTACTCCTTTGGCATTTGCATTTCACAGAATAATTTTCTGTTGCTCAGTAAATAATGTTTGCTATTTTAAAGTTTTAAGGAACCAACTTAAAGGACTTTTAAAAGACTGCAGCTCAAGTTTATTTAAGAAAAAGTTCAAATTTTCGTCATCTATTTATTTGGAAGAAAACCTAATCGCTTTAGGATCTAGCTGACTCGATCCATCAACTCTAGTCTGTATATATCTGTGGGTCGGAAGTATAAGACACTATGTCACATTTACTACATTTTACAGGAGAACAGTTTGAAGTTGTTTTACATTGTTCTCCCTTATGGACGTGTTATTTAAAAGCACCGTAACTCCACCAATTATTGATGTAGGACATAGTGTTGTATACTTGTATAACTCCACCTAATTATTGATATAGGACATAATGTTGTATACCTGTGGGTAGAGGACGAGAAACCCATATGATTGTGCCAATCTTGGCCAAAAATGGACATAGTGCCCTATACCTCCGACCCACAGATATATTAATTAAATTTCATTTTTAATGTTGGATGTTGTATTAACATCAACATTGAAGTAAAGTTATTCCAAGTATTCAGTGAATAAATTATCACCTATATTTTAATAAATTTAATTTGACTAATAATAATAAATATAGGCAATAATTTGTTCATTGAATGCTTTGAATAACTTCAAATATTAATGTCAACCTTGAATTAAATACTTTAAACTGGAAAAATCTTTTATAAAAAAAATATAAACATTGTATATGCTGAACTTTTATAATATTTCAAAATTTCTCATTAAACTTTTCCAAAACAAATAAGATTTTAAAAATTAAAACAATTTTACAGTTAATAAACAAAAATTTTTAAATAATATTCTCCACTTTAATGAACAAAAAATAAATAATAAATGTTAAACTTCCTTTCAAAGTTTTTAAATCTTATTTATTTTTTTTAAAATAAAAGCTTAATGAAAAAAGACCGTAGAATATTTTTTTATAATAAAGCGTTGATTGCATACCATGTTTACATTTTTTTTTATAAAAGAGATCTTCCAGTTTTATTTACTCGGATCAAATGTTAATGGCAAACAATCTCAAAGCTGATTTGTTTTTAAAATTAATGTCAACCTTGACTAAACGTTCAATGAACAAAAATGTCATCTATATTTCAGCAAATTTAATCTGGATTTTTAAAACACAAGTAAATTGTCATCAATTCTATAAGATTTTAATTTGCTTTATTAATTTAAAAAATAATAAAAAGAAGCAAATAAATTAACATTTAACATTATTAATTAAATATAATAAGCTACTTACCACCAGCTAAGAATGATTTGAATAAGAAATCTGAAGATCTGACTTCAATTTTCTCAGTCATGTTTGTATAGTTTGTTGTCTAATACTATGCCACGTAATGAAAGAGCAAAGAAAGAACCTGTTCTCGTTTAATTACAGGCAATCCAAGCAAATGCCGAACCAACACTTCCCCATTCTTCTTCTAACAGCTGTAGCCGATGGCCTAGGTCGAAATGTTGCGTCATTTATGACGTTTTTCACATTAAGTAGTCCTGTATCGTTCATTGAATAAAATCGCGCAAATAATCGTTTCAAATCGTAAGCTCTTTATTTTATAATGTAAATTCGTATGTTAATATTAATGTAATTCGTAATAAATTATTAATCGTTTCAGCCTATATATGTTACAAGCATCTTAATAATTAATAAGTGATTTCCTAATATACAGTATTTTCATTTATAATTCAAGAAATATAATAATTTAACAAGAAAGTTATGCATTTAGTATATGTTAGGGTTTAAATGGAAAATTTAACGAGAAAATGATACAAAGCGGCGATATCTTTGAATTTACGGAAAATTATTTTCTAATAAAAAGACGCCTTACGGTTAGCAGATATTTTTTCTTAATGTCCGTTCTCGATTATTCGCTAATAATGGTGCTATTCAGTCATCTGTCGACTATCCCAGCCGGACTGTATAGGAAGGCAATAGACGGGCCAAACTCCAACATTCAAATAATTTTTCCAAGATGGGTTGGAAAGCAGTGGCGTAGCTGACGGTCAGCAGACCCCGCGGTGCGGGGGGCCCCAACTCACCCTGAAGAAAATATCTCTAAAACCCAAACAATTAATCCCAAATAACCTCGATTTTAACGCGGAATAGTTAAATCTATTTAACGTACAGTAGACATCGGCGTTCGTTAGCTGGAACTCTGAAACTTGCTAATTTACAATTTATGTATTGTTTTCACATACCGTATTACTTCGAATTTAAGCCGCAGTAGGATTTTAAAATTGGAAAAAATAAAAATGATTTTATAATAAGTATTGAAAAATAAGAAACATTTTTATTTACTTAAATAGGTACTAATATACATAATAAGCTACCGAATAAATTGTAATCAACGATCGTAATACTATGCGCATACAGAGAGCGTAAAGCAAAAGCCCGAACGTTGGAGAGTGGGAGAAATAAGATGTTAAAGTATTCGCTTTGAATTTAAGCCGCACCCAAATTTTACGTCTTAAAAATCCGAATAAAAAGTGCGGCTTAAATTCGAAGTAATACGGTACGTTTTTTATGTTTCCGAATGCGATTATTCGATTAAAACGCTACAGTGCGTCTAATGCAGTGCTCTCGAAAGTAGCAAACTATCACAAACTAAGCTATATACATATATACGACACAAGTTTAAAATCTTATAAATAGAACAAGTAAATCAAATTATGCGTATCATTTGTTAGAATGTAATCATTTGTTTAATGACGCAAATGCAATTAGCAGGTTTAACTATGTTATCCATAGAATGCGACAGAGCTAAAAAACAATATCAATCTACTCATAGAAGAATTTGCAAATAAAAATGCCAAACGTTCGGAACGATTTCGTAACAGCGTGTAAACTTAAATATCTTCTGATGTATTTAATTATTGTTTAATTTGTCCAAATAAAATTACTTTCATTTAAATCAATGTAGATCTGTTTAAACGTTTTACAATTTGTATATATGTTATGGGACAAACCCAAATTCAGGAAAGACTAGAATTTCCCAGTCAAAACGAGAACGTCCTAACGTTTGTCGGACGTTCTAGTATTTCCTAAACCGAACTCGAAATGCCGAACATTTCCTACTCAAAGTCCAGAATTTCTAGATTTCCTAGTCAAAATCCGAAGTGGCCAACAGTTAAAACAAGTCTTCGTATTTCATGTATTCCCGCTCAGTTTTCGATATTTGCCAGTAGAATTTTCTTTCTTTAGAGAATATTCACAAGAATAAACAAATCTCATTGAGGAAGCCGCAATCTGTGTACATAGGGCTAAATACGTGTTAAATGCACCAAGCATTGTGTATCTGAATTATGTTTGTATAAAAACCTACTTTGCAAAATAAATAACAGGTCCTAGTTATTTTTTTTATTTTTGTACCTATGGTAATATTGTGAATATAAAAATTGTTGATTTAATTGATAAAAAAAAAATATTATAATGAACATAATTCATATTTTTATTACTTGATAGGAAATAACAGTTTCATTGTTATTTTCTTTTCTGTTGAGAAAATGAAATAAGACAAATTGAAAATAGAGCTAACTCTCATTCATTATTACACGGTTGACTTTAAAGAACTGAAATTGCAATTTTTTTATTTTTTATGGACAAATATTTTAATATTTTTATTAGTCGAAGTTCAACATAAAATACAAAGTAAAAAATTTTTTAAGTTGAAAAATACAACTAGAACCTCTTATTTATTTTTACAATGTAGGCTTTTATGGCATTTAGAATTACATAAAATGTTATTCTTTTTTGCACAGACGTAATTTAGATATACAATGATTCGTGAATTTAAAGCGGATTTAGCTCTATGTATTTCCATTGGCGCAGATTGCAGCCTTCCTTAATGAGATTTGTTTATCCTGGCTGATTCTCTAAAGAAAGAAATATCTGCTGGAAAATATGGAATTCTGAGCGGGAATACATGAGAAATGGAGTCTTTTATTTTAACTGTTTGCCACTTCGGGTTTTAACTAGGAAAAACTAAAAATTCCGGACTTTGAATAAGAAATATTCGGCATTTCGTATTCGGCCTAGGAAATACTAGAATGCCCGATCAGCGTTAGGACATTCTCGTTTTAACTAGGAAATTCTAGTATTTCCTGAATTCCGGTTTATCCTGTCTGTAACATATATAATAAAATTATTTTCACCTGTATAAAGTTTCACGTGTTAACCTTATTAATAAATTAATTTGCGTTAGGCTTTTTTTACGTCGACATCCTTATAAATAAACGTTGACATCCAGTGTTACAGAGTTTACATAGCGTTTGAAATAAATTATATCGATAAATTAAAAAGAGGGGGCCCCATCGACACTTTTGCGGGGGCCTCGCAGTTTTCAGCTACGCCACTGTTGGAAAGTTGAGCGTTTTCACCGTGCCGAATCCCATCAGAGTTCTCGGACAATGTATACTCGAATTAGCGCTGGTATAAAATGTGCTTATTTTCCTACAACTGCATTATAGGTTTCCAACACGTTTTCTTTCTATGTTGAAAACGTAATAAAATACTGTAGGACCCGCTTACTTAAAAACTAAAATTTTTAAAATTTCGATTTTGCTGGCCATTTAATAGCGAAACGACGTTAAACCGGGACCTACTAATATCGGGAAAGAAATATTTATTTAATTAATAATGTAAATTTAAAAAACAAAATTTGACAGTACAGTCTAAGACGAAAAAATATGATGCTTATTTGTATTATGTCGAGAAATCACGCAATTACACAGCTTAAAAAGAAACAATTGTTTCCTTTTTACTCTTCGTATTAAAGATGTGAAACTAAGTGTACTGTGGATTTTTGTATCTACATATAGATCGGTATCCGTTTAACCAACTGGTAGATATGAATCTTCTGACCAAATGGAGGGAATGCTGGAGCGGACATTATGAGAAAAATTTCCCGACGGCCTCCTAATTTTAAAACGTTGGTCAGAATTGATAAATAACTTAAAGAATCTGGTTCATATACATCCGGCATTATAAATTATGCATCACCACAAACTATACCGTATATCTTGGTGATGAAGATAGGATAATTCACACTACCGAACAAAATTAAGGACGTATTAGTCGCCATATCTACAATTCCCCATCGGTAGTTTGGCCAACATTTCTTAAATGATCCCTACATCTTTACCATTTATAGAGTTCGGACATTAGAAACTCGTGACAAACCAGCCAGAGTCGGATTTTGCCAATGGATTCACAAAAAAAGATCACCATCTCAATTTTCTGAAGTTTTGGCATCTGATGAATCGAAATTCGGTACAAGTGTAAGTTTTTAATTTTCATTTGGTCGAAGGAGATTCACGTGCAGTTCAAAGATCACTACATCGACGTATTTTGTATAAACGTACGGGCAGGAATTATTGAAAATGAAATAATATGCCCTTTTAGAAAAACGGGATGACCGACTGGACCTGTTTATTTAAGATTCCCGAAAAATGATCTTGGGATTTTATTTCCCTAGCAATACGACAAAAAAGATGAGGCTATTTACAGGATGGCGCACCACCGCATTTTATTACCGAAGTTAGACGATATGTAGACTCCGAATTTCTTCGAAGACGAATTGGTGGTGGTGGTTCAATCGTGTGGCTCCCGATTTAAATCCTTTTTACAGGTGGGCGGGTTAACGATATGGTGTATCGACAAGAAGCCAATTCGAAAGAACTTTAGAAAAGAACAGATGCTGCATTTGCAACTATTCGTGCCATCTCCGACCTGGTGGGAAGCATACACCAATCGACTATGCGGTCGGTAGAGGATACATTCTGGCAGATGGTTGACATTTTGAACAATTTCGTCGGGACTCCCGAAAAACTATGAATACGAGAAAATGATAGATGCGGGGATATAAAAAATGAAAATTAGATTAAAAGATAACACTAATAATAATAATACAAACTCTATAACTGATGGACGAACACTTATTGAACTTTATACTGTATATTATGTAATCAGCGGCGCGTTATGGATTCATGGGGCCCCGGACAAATTTGAATTTGGGGGCCCATGCATGTTGAAATATTTTCTGGGAAAATCCCACGCCTCTGGTATACTCTTATCCACGCAAACAGCTTAATAATTATAATTGTAGATATAATTTTGTTAAAAATAAAACAAAATGGCGTGTATGACATTTATGAAGAACTTTTATATATAGATTAAGTACAATCCACAAGGAAAAGTAATAAATGAACTCAATTAGTATTTAAGTACTTTTATTGCATTAAATAATAAATTAGATAAACTAAATAAGAATTATAATATGTAAGTTATTTAATATAACAAAACAAACTTTCTATAAGTTAAAAATAAAAACAATTCTTAATGGAACATAACAAATTATCTAATAAAAGTTGTAATTAGAATGAAAATTTAAAAAACATTATTATATGCTCACTTTCCGTGCTTTTTGAGTTGCAAAATTATCAATCAGTTCATTTTAATCAACCACAATAGTAGTGTCATTTTCAATGCGTAATATTGACAAATTGCATAAGTTTTCTTGGCCTAAAGAATTTCTAATGTAATTTTTAATTCTTTTAAGTACATTGAAAGAACGCTCTGCCGATGCGTTAGTAACAGGTATGGTTAAATATATTTTTAAAATTATGTCCACATTAGGAAACGTAAAAACTAGCCCTTCTCGAATCAAGAGACCCGGTCGGGTCTCTCGCTAATTTCAGCGAGAGAAACGACAGCGTGTCTCTATACAGGAATGATGATAGTTCCGCGCCACCTATATTGTTTTTTTACGGTAAACTTGAACTTTAAAATTAAACTTTCATATTATTCAAAATAACAATTTTCTTGTCTTTCACCAGAGTGTAAAACATACGCGCTTACTTGCGTAATAAAAGAGTAATCATTATTTTCTTTGACGGATTTGAAAGATCACCTTTGTAAAATTACGAGTCAGTGTACATAGTAACAAGATAAGTTGCCAACTGCCTAACTTGAGTTTCATTATTTTCATATTTGCATCGCCTTTATTTTATTCACATATTATTGCTTTTCATAGTTATATTAAAAATAAAAGGCATTTCTTTTTGTTATATATATTTATGTAAAATAAAATAACTTTCTAATAATTATCGTAATTATCAGCAAACGGCAGCTATTACCAAAGCGCCACCTAGTAAGTATATATGGATGGAAATGTATTAAAAATGACAAAATAACTACAGTACAATGGCCAAAAAATGCAAAAAATGTATATATTCTATTCTTACAGAAACAAATGTAGTCATTTTAATTGTTGTAGTCAGGCGGCTGGATGGCCTAGTGGCAATGCGTTGGCGTGCCACGCTGGAGGACCCGGGTTCGTGTTCGGGTCTCGTCCCGCTTTTTTTTTCGGGGTACTGGGCCCGGTCCGGTGATTCCCATCGTTTACCATCCGGCCCCCTACACGGGTGTGGGTGCAGCCCGTGGTTGGTACTGGCCCCGCGACCTTAGTAATCTCCCTGATTGGAAAGGGGGCGTAAAATAAGCAAAATTAAAAAAAAAAATGTTGTAATCATATTTTCTATGAATAAAAATAATTTTAGTGAGAATAATTATGCACGAATTCAATGATTTATAATAATAGGAAGGTATACAATATTTTTTATTGGAATAATAAAGAAAAAAGAAGTGAAATCTCCAAAAAAACATTTCCAATGTATGAAAAAAGCTAATTTCTTTCATCCCTCAAAAATATTCATTAATAACATTTTCTGATTGTATTGAAAAATGAAAAAATAAAAATAGTGCACATAAAAAACTAGTGAAATCCAATGAAGCTTATTTCATTTTATCCTTTACAATTCACATTCTCCTACACAGCTATTAGAAATTTTAAATTTCCTTTCATGTGCATACTAATTATGAAGACAAATTAGCAGCAGATTTTCAGGTCTGAAGTTTTACGAAAGGGTATTATGGAATACCCTGAAAATCTGCTGCTAATTTGTCTTCATAATCAGTATGCACATGAAAGGAAATTTAAAATTTCTAATAGCTGTGTAGGAGAATGTGAATTGTAAAGGATAAAATGAAATAAGCTTCATTGGATTTCACTAGTTTTTTATGTGCACTATTTTTATTTTTTCATTTTTCAATACAATCAGAAAATGTTATTAATGAATATTTTTGAGGGATGAAAGAAATTAGCTTTTTTCATACATTGGAAATGTTTTTTTGGAGATTTCACTTCTTTTTTCTTTATTATTCCAATAAAAAATATTGTATACCTTCCTATTATTATAAATCATTGAATTCCTGCATAATTATTCTCACTAAAAATATTTTTATTCATAGAAAATATGATTACAACAATTTTTTTTTAAATTTTGCTTATTTTACGCCCCCTTTCCAATCAGGGAGATTACTAAGGTCGCGGGGCCAGTTCCAACCACGGGCTGCACCCATACCCGTGTAGGGGTGCCGGATGGTAAACGATGGGAATCACCGGACTGGGCCCAGTACCCCGGAAAAAAAAAGCGGGACGAGACCCGAACACGAACCCGAGTCCTCCAGCGTGGCACGCCAACGCATTGCCACTAGGCCATCCAGCATCCAGCAGACAAAAATGAGTTTTTATTTATACATATAAGCCATATTTTGAGGGGCCCCGCGAAAAATATTCCAATCGGGCCCCGCACTGCCTCAGATATCCAGACCTGGATCTTGCAGCTGTCTGTAATTTGATTATTATTTCTTCTTTCAAGGCATTGTTTACTGGTTTGTTTGACAGTTATAAAATTCTTCCGTCTCCCCTCCAACTAAAGGGTCATTTAAAGTTAAACTTTCCCCAATTGAATTCGTTAGTTTTTACAGTTTAAAATACTGCGTCACACCTGAAATCTAGGGTCCTCAGTATGGGACATTAAATTTAATTTTCGATTTTTTACTACAAAAATAAGTTTATAGAATATTAATTTGGGAACTTTGGGGCCCCCTGTTGAGGGGGGCCCTAGGCAATTGCATTTTTTGCCTATAGGATAACGCGCCACTGTATGTAATCAACTAAGCGAAAAAGTGAAGTGAAATGATTTACGCATAAACTGCTGTCATGCCTGATTTCAATTGATCACAGATAACATTCAAACAATTCACTATAAATCCTTGTTTGTCTGCCAATTGCACATCCTCACCTCCATCCCTTTTCTCGTCAAAGTGTAATTTTCTTTTGCCTTTTCTCCCTTTGTCTGACTCATAATTTTTGTTTGTTTGTTAATGCAAAACATTCTGACTCTATAGTATCAAAAAATCATTATTGTTTCGAATGTCTTCTGATACTTACAAAGATAACGATTTTAAAATATTTACGGCATTGCATAAATCAGAATTTTTATTTTGAAGACTTTTACTAATTGCATTCAATCTTTGTAGAATTGCATTCCATATAAAAAGTAAAAGTGTTGTTTCAAAATTATCAAAGTTTTCATATAGGTTTGTTGCTTCTAATTTTGTTATAGGTTTTTCATTACTGTTTTCAAAAATTTTAAGTAAAGATTTTTTAAGGCCAAAAAAATTCATCTTAACAGCTAAAATTGCATCTGCCCTAAAGGATCATCTTGAAGAACAAATTTTTTAAATATTACATTTCCTTTTGTAATTGCTTTCATTAAAATATCCCAATCTCTTTGTAGAAGAAGAGAAAAATACAAATAAATTTTGAATAAAATCGAAGAAATGGAGTGTTTTTGGACAAGCTTCCGCAGCAGAATTTCCCACTATTATTTAGGCTATGAACTGCACCAGGGACATTAAAAGTCATAGTTAAACTGCATTTTATCTTCGCTCGTAACCCGTTGTATATCCCGGACATGTTGGCTGCATTGTCGTAAGATTGTTTTGGATATCTAAACCATATTCTGCTAATTTTGAAGTTATAATATTTTCTAAGTAGCTAGCATCATACTTTTCAATATGTAGAAAAGACAAGAAACGTTCCTGAATTTTATTTTCTTTATCTAAATATTGTATAATAAATGATAATTGACCCGTGTAACTTATGTCAGGAGTAGAGTCAATAATAAGTGAAAAGTACTTAGAATTATTAATGAAATCAAACAGGCTATTTTTTATGTTAGCGGCCATTAAATGTATGAATTCGTCACACGTAGTATTAGAAAGATAATTCACCTGCCCTCTACCACATTTACCATAAGTTTCTAAGTGGGTTTTCAAAAACATAGAATACTTAGCTAATTTTGATAAGCGACTCTCAAAATTTCCTGCACTACTATCGTGCCCTCGAAATCCCAACCCTAATGAAGCTAACAGTTTCACAGTCGCAACAACTCTTTTTAAAACCTCACGCCATTAAATTGTTTGTTTTTCATAAACTTTTATCATATCTATATCAATTCTTCTTACACTTTTCAAACGCTTTACATACACACACATATTTTCCTTATATTCTTTAGACTCATCATGCCTTTTTAAAATATCAACAATATGTTCCCAATCATTACATCCTGTAACTAATAAATTTTTTGATTTAATTGAAAATAATTTCAGAAACTACAAAATCTGTGCAATACAGATTTTGTAGTTTCTGAAAATATTAACCACTCTCGTTTTTCTTTGGTATCATTAGATCTATTTAAATAGAAATTGAATTCGTTTAATTTTCTTGTAACGATTTTACCATCATATTTAAAATTTCGATTTGAATTTTTAATGTTTCCAAAATTTTGCGGTTTTTCGCCAAGACAAAACTCAATAAAATCATTTGTGATGGGGTTTGGCCACAAAGTAATAGCATTAGTATATGTTTTATGTTTGATATTATTCGTATTTTTATCATCATCATCGTCATTGTTTGTATTAATATTTTTTATCATTGTTATCATTAATACTGTAAACAGTTGCGTTATTAGTATTGTTTTCAATTTGATCAATAATAACGCCAGTTGATACTGTAGAGTTGGAAGGTTCATTTTCTATCCTATTTTCTCTTATTTTGCTGCTATCATCTTTTCGATTTTTTATCGCTACAAAATCCTGTAATGAGGTTTGTTTCTTTTTTTAATTCGGTCTCTCTAATTTTCTGCTTCTTTCTTTTTTGAAATCCAGATTCGTACGTTCTTTTCATCGGCCTAAAATATAATTTATATATTCGTATATTGTATCTATCTAATCGTTTTTCATAATTAAAGAAAATAATATTTAAATGAACAATGTAAGATAGAAATCCAGGTTTCTACCCCAATTACAGAACAAAATAAAACAAATAAAGAAGCAAAACTAATGAATTAAAATATCCCCCTTTGTTTTATAAGATTTTTTAAGTCTGACCCATAAAAACATACCTTAAGAGAGTTTCTTCTTTCCTTTAAATAATTCTGGATGGATCAAAAATGAAGTGATAATAGTAGTGAAGAGTAAGTCGGCGAGTAAGTGTGTTCGGCTATCCTTTTATATTTTTGTTTTTGATCCACCCACTCGCATCAATAAAGAGAGAGGTTTGAACTCATTTCTGATCTTATTTGGTCAAGTTGCACCTCCCCTCTTCCACTAGGATTAGCGGGTGGACCTTATTGACAGGATATTTTACAATATTGTTTTCCCTCAGATCAGTGCCGGATTTAAGCCGATTGCACCGATTGGACCCAATCGGGCCCCGCGCTTGAGGGGGCCCCGTGTTTGTCAAAGTTTATGTAATTAAATAATGTATTAAGAAAAAAATTTTTAAATATATGTATCGTTTTTCAATATTCGCGGAACGTATAAATGATACGATATAATAAAAGAAGTTACTGAAGATTACAATTACCGAAAACGTCCACGCACTCGATTACATTTTTACATTAAGCCCTATCTCAATATTTTGAATACAGGTTTGTACAGAGTAGTTAGAAATTAATTAATCCTAATCACATCTCTCTGGAGTGGGTTCTAATCAATATGTTATATTGAAACCTAATATTTGCTAATTAGGCCACGGGGTTGCTATTTCCGATGAAAAATAAAATTGTTCAAATTTTCACATCAAGATGAAATTTATCCAAATAATTAACTCT
>AYEL01050093.1:0-38239 GCA_000484575.1 Olivierus martensii | reverse complement strand
AATTTTGTAGCCTATTCATTATCTACAGGGGCGAAATGTGCTGGGGGCAAAATGATCCGGGGGCGAAATGTCCTGGGGGTGAATTGTCGGAGGCGAAATGCAGGGGGCGAATTTTCCGTAAACCTTCACATCATATGCCTCCTTTGCCAGTTCATTGTCTGGGATGTTGTTATGGAATGATTTCCATTGCACTATTATGTTTATTGATGAGGAAAGCCTTGGAGAGTAATGTGTTATCTCTCAAGTCTTTATCAACCAGGTTTGGATAGTTTGCAAGCCTTTCAATTGCACTTTTGCTGAATATTTATTATCTGTAAATATCCAGATGTTATGAACAGGATTATCAATTTTTTTAAAAGCTTTTTTATTGCAGTGATTTCAGTATGGAAATTAGGAATAGTTTGGATTTCTTGTTTTTATAGTTTTAATACGAGTAGGAAAAAATTATAACAGCTCTGCTGCCAGATAAATCATCTTGTTGTTTACTGCCATTTGTAAAGTTTTGGTTTCATTTACTGGAACAGTATTTCTAATTTCTAATGAAAGCTCTCTCAGGAGATGTGAATTTGTATCATTCTTTTGTGAACCATTTAGGATGCTTTTAAATTTAACTAAAGTTAGTGATCTTATTGGACTCAAAGGTTCTGTTAAATAAGGTTTGGCAATATATTTTGTATTGATGTATAGCCTGCTTAAGAGGCTACACTTTTATAGTCTTTAATCTAAATTTTTAAGTCTAGTTGTCAATTCATGAAGAAATATATTTTCCTGTTTTATGTTGATTTTAGAAACTACTCGTCTTCAACAAGATAAATGCATTTTCTGCATCTTGTTGAAGTATTTGGAGCTTTGTATTTTTTGCCTGTCTTCAAGGAGGATTGAACCAGATTCATATTGAGCTATGTGGTTAGAGCATGAGCGTCAAAGTCCAGAAATGATTTTTGCTGTAGTTGGTTGGATTGAGTCAAGTTTATTAAGGTTAGTTTGAGAAGTGGTTGAGAGGATAGGGAAACCATATTCTAAGAGACAGGGCCAGCTCAGGGTGCCAATATTTAAAGGGCTCCAAACAGCATGGCACATTTTGTGTGTTATTATTATTGTAGTAATACATATTTATTTTTATGTATAAATTGACTTAATCTCCTTAAACATATATTTTTAAATAATGGTGAGAGGACTGAGCAGCCACCCAATCCACTCACCTTCAAAATTGATAACTTGAGGGATGCAACAAAAATTTTTGCTCCGGGCACTAAAAGCTCTAGAGCCGGTACTGCTAAGAGAGGTCAGATTAGGGTCTCATGTTTTCTTTAATGTGGTTTTGCATTGGCACCCAATTGGTGATGGATATTTTTTTTAAGGAGAATAAGTCATTTTCTGCATTTATTAGAAATATTTTCTATTGTTGATTACGGGAGATTTCTATGTTTAAAGTGAACCTGAGCTATTTGGGATGTCTGCTGTACATTAATTGTTGATGGTTATAATATATATTAGAAAGGGTTTTGAATATTTTTTCTCTCAGTAAAAAGTGCCATTTATGATTTAGATAGATTGGCTAAAAGTTTGTGTACTTAGGAAGTTATGAATGTATTTTAAGGATTTAATAAGTGATTTTTCTGCTGTATTGAGATCATCATCAGTTTGCCAAACTATTATATCACCATAAAGAACTATATCTGAGTTGGAAGTGATTTCATTTTCAATTCTTGTAAGATATATCTTGTACGAAAAAGGGTCTAAAAATGGAACTTTGCAGAACACCTGTTTGCTAATATATTTTTTAGAAGTGGTGATATGATATTCTACTCTGAAGCATCTTTGTTTTAAGAAAGAAGAATCCAAGCTAGTAATTTTCCATTGATATGAAATTTTTTGTAGATTTTACATATTAATTTCTATTTCTATTTTTTGAAGTATAAAATTTGATTGACAATTGAGTGGCCTGAAACCATATTGTTTTTGGGAGATTAGCTTCGTAGAAGTGGCATGGTATATAATTCTTCTATATAAAATCCTATCCATTAGTTTGCAGGGGAATCTGGTAAGTGCTATGGAACAGTAGTTGCTGGAGATGTCATAAGGTTATTGTTTTTGAATGGTATAGTTCTTGCTTCTTACCATTCAGTTGATATTTTTTTGAGTTTACCATGAAGAGTTGAAAATATGTAATAATCTCTCTTTTACTTTATTGCTCAGACAAAAGTAATCATGTGTCCAAAAATGTTATCTGGCCCAGGGGCATTATTGGGGTCAATTTTCTTAATGGCAAGGTTTATTTCAGTCATAGTTATAAGATTTTCAAATAGATGATTATCACTTACTTTGTTCTTACAATAGTTGGTAATATTTCTTGATTTAAAGGAGATTTTTTATCATTTTGGTGTAAAGTTGGCTTGAATTGATAAAATGTTTTCTAAGAAAGTCTGTTATGTCTTTATTTGTTTTTATAGTTTCTTGATTATGACTGTAAAAGTAATCTATTTATGAGGGAGTGGTCGTACCTCAGCTGGCTTATGCCTGCCCAGTCTGGGAGTATTCTCTGGATAAAATTAAAATAAGGGAACTTCTTTTGAAATTTCAGCGTCGTATTTGTATTAAGATTATTAAGACTATATAGACTATATAGGAACTCACATTCTGCTGTCGCGAAATATACTGCTTGATCTTCCCTTAAGGGAAAAATGTCAGTTGTACTTTACGCTTAATTCTGGTAAGTTAGAAATTGATAGGAAAGATTTTAAGGTGGAATTTCCGACTGACTTCCGATCACTCCCTCATCCATCTTACAATAATGTCAATTACATAATATCTTACATGGAAAGTGACAAGTATTACATTTATACAGACAATTCCAAATCAAGTGACGGGGTGGGGTCGGCCTTTTGCGTTATCCGAGGTAGGGAGGTTTTAAAATGTTCAGATTTTAAAGTTAATCCTAACTATACTATAGTTCAGGCATAATTACTTGCAGTCTTATAGGTTTTGAAATTTATAGAAGCAGGAAACTTACACGATGTGATTATTTGTATGGCTTCAACTGTTGTTTTGAACTATATTCAATATCTATAAGTTAAAACAAAACTAGCTTTTAGCGTATTCAAACGATTCAAAATTGTGTCACCCTTTACGGGACACATATTTGTTGGGTAAAGGTGCACTCTGCCTGTCTGGGGAATGAGCTGGCTGACACTTTGGCACGCGCAGCACATTTACACAAAGACATCTTACAATACCCTTCCTGCTACATATGTTAAAGGCTTTCTCTGCGAGCAAGCCTTTAACATATGCCAGTTAAATATCGCGGATTAACGGCATTCTTAACTCAGCATGGGAAATTAAATTTCTATTTGAATAGATTCAAAATTCTTTTCTATCCTCGATGTAACTGTAATTGTGGGGATGATGATACCGTGGAACACATTGTTTATGACTGTAGCTTCTTTGATTCATGGCGGAAAAAGTTGATAACTCATTTCCATGAACAACTCATACCCTGGCCAGTCCCATTACATATGCTTTTTAAAGATCAACAGACAGCAGATCTCACTAAAACATTGAGTCTTCAATAAAATATGGTCCAGCGATAGCATCATTTAGAACTTCCTTCTTTTACATAAATAAATACACGTTTCTTGGGTCTGGGAGTTGGTTGTTTCTATCTACTTATTTCCGGCATTGATTTCTTCTTCCCATGGGTAAACTGGGATTACCTTCAGTTTGAACTTTTCCACTCGTTCTCCTCTGCTATGGCTATAGCAGTTAGGATTGGATGATTGGTACTCATTATTTCTAAATTGTCTTTTTCCTTATTGCAACTCTCAGACCCTCCTATTGCCCATAATGTCCACCCTTCTCACAGTTCACATATTTTGTTTATTGGTTTTTCAGTAGAAAACATTGAGCAATTAGGATTTTCTATTAAGTTATGAAGTATAGTAGACAGTTGGTAGTATTATGTTAAGCTCAGTTTTCCTGATTCTTTCAGAGTTTTGAGGAATTTTATTGGTGTTTTTATGTTAAGATTGGTTTTGATGTTTTCCTAACAGCTTTGGCGGCTGTTATTGATGTCCCTCGACTTTCCTCTTGTTGAGGTTCTTCCAATAGGTTCCTGTTTTTCTTTTCGCAGGGTCATTATTGTTCACAGTTTCTGGGGTTTTTCTTTCGTTCTCTTTTGTTTTTTCGATATTCTTGTTTCCTTTTGTTTCCTCGTGTTAAAGTTGACTTTAGTCTTCCCAAAAGTTTTGTAGTGTTTCCACCTGCTTCTTCAATTGGTTTGACTTATCTAGGGTAAGTAAATGTTTGTTTCTGCAGTGTTTCCTATTGTTTCCCTGAACTATTTAATTTAACTTGCATTTGTACTTTCGTTTATTTGTGTTTCCTGCTGTTTCCCGGTGTTTCTCATTACTATTTCTTGTATTTTTGATTGTGATTCTAGCATGTTTCCAGTTGTTTACCTCTTTCTATTGTTCCTTGATCGCTTTATTTGGTGTCAGATTTCCAATTTCATTGGATATAATGCCAGTGATACAGAGTGAATGTGTTTGTGTGAATGGATTCTTATTTCTAGGCAAACTGCCTCCTCCGGTACACTTTAGCTGTTGGTTTTTCTCCAATGACGTACTTCTAGGTTTTTTTCTGATGGGTGGGTGTGTCGGTGGTATGTCTACTCCCACACTTACTTGTGGAAGTGAAAATATCAGAATAGTTAGGTTAGGTTTGGTTGGTATTACTAATACCTTCTATCCTATCAATTCTTACTCTGAGTGACTATGGTATGCTGTTTATAGCTATAAGTCTAGTCCTAAGTTACTAACTCACTAACATATTATTTAATTAATAAAAAATAATAAATAAAAAATAATAAAATAATAATTATTAGTTTTAGGTATTAACATAGTTATAAGTCTTTTACTAACTTAAGTTTCCTTTTTAATATAGTACTTAATTTCTGCTAACAGTCAAGCTTCTACTAGAATAGGATATTAGTATAGCTATATACAGAATTAGGCACTCACACATGTCATCATGAAGGTTGAGTTGGAACAGTTCTTTGCTTCTACATTTTGCATTTAATTTTGGCCAATAACGACTCCCTTAGTATTATATTTGAATGGAAAGAGGCAATCAAAATTTAGCCACCTAGCGTACTATACAAAAGAAGAAGAAAGATCAGAAATTTGAGATCTTGATCAATGTTATATAATTTCCATTTTGTATTTTGAAGTTTTGCTTACAGAATGGAGGTAATTTTTGAAGATTTGCCAATCATATTCAAGATTATTTGTAGGATTATTATCTATATTACTGTATTATCAAGAGATAATATGTGTTTGGACCAACCAGTTTTATGAAATTCCAACATTTCTTTTTTGTGTGAACTGTTTTTGGTTAAGGTGTATCTCAATTAAGATCAGCCTGTGGTAGCGGCGTGCAGTGACATTTGTTGATAGGGAAGCTGTTTTTCCATAAAAATTATAAATACTAAAAATGACAAAAATAAACAATTTATTTATTTTGATTCTAAAATAGATATTGACATGAAACAAATATATAAGAACTTAGCTTATAAAAAAATAATAAAAGCAATTTGATACTGCGATTTTTTTCCGCAAAGTCGTTAATTAGTTTATCATAAAAATCGCTTGTAGTTGATTCCATCAAAGTATTTAAAAGCTTTTTTCTATTGAAAGTAACGCTAGTGATGACAATCTTTCCTCTCTCTGACTGAGCGTTCCTTGCGAATGTATGAATTCTGTTCAATGTTGAAAAACTGCGCTGAACAGATGCACTCGTAGACGGAACTGTAAAAATTAATGATATTAAATTATATAATTCTTTTAGTACATCTTTGTTCAGATCGTCATTAATTATAATATTTTTTATGTCTGAGAGTGACTTGCCAATATAGTCTGGACATGAATATAAATATTGCAATTCACTACGTAATTTATATAAATAAAAAATTCTCCATAAAATTTACTTAAGGAATCAAAACTCGCTTCGGGAAATTGTTTTTCATAATCTTTAATTACCCCTGAATATGAGTAAATAACGAATTTGCGTCTCTATTCTCACTCACGTAAGTAAAGCCTACAAATCTTTTTTCAACATTACCGTTTTCTTTCATGTAACGAAATACAGACATCAGATCTATGGCTGATGCCGGTTGTTTCATCTACAATAATAGCAATAAATGTTGCGTTTTCAAGTTGCTTTTTAATTTCTTGCAGTAAAACGTTTCCTAACGATTTAACGAGATCATTTTGAATTCTGTTCGATAAGCCAGTAAAAATTGTAGACTTCTCTTAATGTATTTTTAATTGATTATCTGACGTACTTAATAAATAAACAAGTTCAATATAATTACCTCTGTTATTAGATTTGATAGATTCCCTATGCCCTCTAGACAAGAATAGAAATACCATTTAAATTATACTATAAGATGGTTAATTTTTGGAAAATCTAAGATTTTTGGTTTGTTTGGGGTTGTAGAGATTGTAATAGGCTTTTCATATAAGACCCTTTGCCTAAGTATTGTGCGTGTTCCTGATTATCTTGCACAACAAATGGGAGTGCAACTTGTCATGGATGGGTAAGTGAATGCTGCTACAATTTGTTGATTATCCAGTGAGTACCGCATGGAGGTGGCAGGCTCATATTGTGTTCTCGACATAATCATAAAGATGTCCTCTGCTCCACCTGTGAAGGTACTACAGAGGTTTAGAAACACGGTTTAATCCTTTCTCTTTTGTGTACTTTTCGGTGAGGTCTCGCCGATCCACAGGAGATGCGGACATCCCCTTGCACAGCAGAAACTGTAACTGCCACAGATACTGTATATCTTGCCCTAAAAGGGACAAGGCGACTAGATGCTGAATCCCCATTGCATTTTTGAAATAGTTGATCAGAGAAGAGTTGTATCACTCTATTATCAAAATGTTAAATGAAAAGAAACTCGTATTTGAAGAGGAGCTCATTTCTGTTGATGAAGCTGATAAATAAAATCAGTTCTACAATTAACGAACAACATAGGAGTTAGAAGCCGAAAATATTGATTTCATTTCATTCGAAACAAAAATAAAATTAGAATCTACCTAACAATCATCTCACTTCATTCTCGAACAAAAATAAAATTAGTGAATCTAGCTAAAAATCATCCCACTTGGAGTTTGTACACTCTCCAGAGAAAAGGCTTTCGTAAATTATTAAAGATGATTAGAAGAGATGGGAAAAAAATATCAAAATTGGAAGAACATTTGCCAATAAATATTCCATTATCAATAATTACTATTATAAGTTGGTATTAATAGTTAATTATTACAAGTTACTATTCTTATAGAATAGAAAGTGGTATCATCTATTGATAAAAAAAATATGTATATATCAATGTATGCATGAAATATTTAAAAATAAAAAATAAATATTGTATTGAAATACAACAATGTAAGGAAAAATAAATAAATAAAAATAAAAATTAACACCAAGAATTGAACCAGCGATCACAATTACGAAAGTAAAACAGTAACGTTTACGCTACTGGTCATCTTTTTAAATTTTAAATTCTAGTATATATGAACTCAGCACGAAACTTCTCGCTCGATTTTCTCGACAATGCTTGAGTTGTGCACTTTACTATTTGCACATTATATTGTCCTAGGGAACTACTACAAGTGTGCACGATTTAAAAAAATGGTGACCCGAATGTCTGAACCTCCCCTTGTAAGATTAATAAAGATGCTGACACTACAGTGCTTCCAGGATATCCTAAATATTTATCATCGTACAAAACTCATATGGAAGATTTAAGTAAAAAAGGTTAAGATTGGAAAATGTAGCTTTACAGAGCATTAATAAAAAGCAAAAAGTGTCAAAAAATTTATGAAGATGAGCATAAATTTTCTAGTCTCGGAGAACTGAGTGAAAAAAAACTATATCAATGTCTACTGTTTGGTCAATTATTAAAAAAGTTGAACATATTTTGTTTGTTGTAATGACTATGTAACCTGCACCTAAAATAGATGTATCTTTATCTCAAGCATTCTGAAAACAGTTGCATTTATTCATAAATCAGAATGGCAAAAGTTAGATAAAAATTTTTATTTTTATTTAGATTTTTAAAATTTTGTGAAATAATTAACAATACCAATGAACTATTCAATACTTTAGAAAAATGCATTTATTATATATTAAGCCAGAATGCTATAATGAATATTATATTAATGCCATACAAAATTTATTGTCACAGATAAATAATAGTATTAATGATAACTTAGGAGGTTACTGTGCATATAAACTACTTAGAAAATTAAAATGTGAATTCTGTAACATAAATCTAACCTCAGATACGACATTAGATTTAGGTGATTCTTATTCTTTTATGAAATAATGTAGACGGGAGCATTAACATGTCCTCTTGTTAGTAGAAAGATGAGTAAGTGAGGTCCCGATATTGTAACTGCCATTTGTTATAATTATTTTAGTTACAAAATTATTGATCGAAAATTATGAAAACAAATTTTTGAAGTTAAAAACCAGAGATTATTTGTACATCAAATAATCTGTGATTTTTAACATCAAAAATTTGCTTTCATACTTTTCGATCAATAATTTGGTTTTAACAGAATATTTGTAGCTTTAAACTAGAGATTATTTGATGTACAATTAATCTCTGATTTATAGCTACAAATACTCTGTTAAAAAACTATTGTGAAAAAATGTTCGAGCTGAAAATAGAAAGAGGAAACTGCAAATATTGGAAAAGTGAGATTTGTATCTTTATTCTACTGTATATACTTTACTGTACATACTTAAAAAATATAAAGAAAGTAAATGTTTATACATTGTGTTGTTTCTTAACTATTATAACAGATAACGTAATAAAATTAAGACACTGTTTAATTTTTAAGAGAAATAGTTTTGATAATTTTTATTAACTAAATTCCTACAAAAAAAGTTTAAATATACTGAATATCACATAATTACACTTATTTTTTATTAGAATGAAATAATTGAAGTGAAAACGCTTAAAAATTACTTTATAAAACTTGTATTCACATATAGATCTTGTGATGATGCCACAATTCTGTGAAAAGGCCTCCTCTAAGTGATGTTGCCTATGCCTACACTAGGATTCGGGAAACCCCCATCCACCGAGAGTCGAGCAATCTGTTGACAAGCACCGTTAATGACTTCTTTCCCTCCGCCATGAATATCAGCATGGTAGCTCTTAAGATTGCTCTTTGTATCTTACATGGTTCAGACAGTGGATTTTTCACATTTTACGCCCCCTTTACAATTAAGAGATTACTAAAATGGCGGGGCCAGTTCCAACCACGGGGCACACCCCTGGAGGAGGACAGGATGGTGAAGGAAGGGAATCACCAGCCAGACCCAGTACCCCGAAAAACTCAGGGACCAGACCCAGGTCCTCCTGCGGGGCACACCGACAGCGTTACCACTCGGTTATCCCGCTGCCGACAGTGGATGTATTCTGCCCCACTCATATAGGGGCATGGTGAAAACGGAAATGTCCACCACTTAGTAACAACTGGGTGGAAAGTGACGTTAAACCACAGAAAGATATGAAATAAACGGATACAAAAATTCTCTACAATATTTTAACTTCAATCATGGTGGGACTCACCATAATTGAAGCTTCTTGGAAGAGAGGAAAGATTTTTCTTGATTATAGCAAAACATTTATTTCTACTTATAAAAATAATTTATGATGATATATTGAAATAATTGAATTTTTTATGCTAATTATTAATTTTTTTTCAGTTTTGTTCAGAAATTTATTGGAATGAGTTGTATGGGAAAGAACTTGACACTGCAAAGATTGAGAGAAGCTATTTTAGATAACAACTGTGATGAAAGCCGTATATGTGAAATTATGGTTCACCCTGGATATGCCGCTATATCTGGAATAGGAGGATGTGGACATGGGCCAGATGAATTTGCTCTTTCTACAGAAAGAGAATATGAAATGAATATATTGTGTTCTCAAGAATGGAAGAATTTTTTGAAAAGTCTAAATGCGAAGTTGGTATCTTTTTGGGAATTACCAACAATTGTGAGTAATTCAATGCATTGAAAAAGCATTGCCAATGTAAAATGGTGCCAAATCCACGAATCAACATATAATATTAAACAATAATAATAATAAATATGTTATATGTTTATATATTTTCAATGTTAAATTAATTTTGTATCTTAGATACCATATTTGGAGTCCTTATGCAAATACTGTATTATGATGATTCGAGGGTTTTCTTTTTCAACGGAATTTTCTAGAACGGCAGTATCATTCTGACAGTCATTACATTTCCATAATTGTTTAGAAGTTTTACTCATTTTTCTGAATTGATGAATTGGTATTTTCACACACAGCGGGTGGAAATAATGATCATTATTCATGTAAGATTGCAAAATAGCTTCATTAGAAGATAAAATTTTGGACAAGCATTGCAAGATCGAGATCACTCTTCATTCAGTGCCATCTCGCGAAATTGTGTTTAACTATTTATTTATACAAAAGCACTAGGTCAAGAAACTATCCGACCCAAGCTATCCCCCAAAAAGAAACCCAAACAACAATAAGTTAACAATTACAATTATAAAAACTATTAAAATCGCTCTCACCATAAACCAGTGGTTCTCAATCTTTTCTTCCGCGGTCCGCATGCATTTGTTTGCTACATTAAGCGGACCGCAACATGCTATATCAACAGTCGGCAATCGGTTAGTGTCACTTGAAAAAAGTTACTTCTAAAAATTCGCCTACAAGAAACACGACTTCGCAGTTCGTGAATGCCATAGGTCAGTGTTTCTAAACTGACCTATGATCTGTAAAATTTTATAAATGCATCAGGAAGGACCTAGCAAATAAGGAAGATTCTAATTTTTCCAGATTTAAAAAAATTTTTAAGAATTTTTATTTTTATTTTTTTGCATGTAGAATCAGAATTCCTCCCTTTCATTAAATTAATAACTGTGCATTCCGGGCTGCACATAATAGCTTGGCGAGCCACTTGCGGCCGCGGGCCGCAGATTGAGAATAGCTGCCATAAACGATCTCCATGCGATAGAAATTTTCAAACACTGGCACTCTCTCACTGGCACTTCAAACAGATAATTTTCTCTCACTCTTCCAGATGTCATTCAGCCAAAACGGATTTCTAAGTAGATATCCATTAATATATATTTTTTATATTATTACGCTCCTTTCCAATCGGAGATTACTAAGGGGCGGGGCTAGTTCCAAACACGGGCTGCTCCACTCGTGTGGAGGGGTGCCGGATGGTGAATGACGGGGATCTCCGGGCCTGGCCCAGCACCCTGAAAAAACTTCAGAAGTTTTGCCCCATCCGAGACGCGTCCATTTCACGCCACATATTAAATTTATCCTATTCCAGTCAGTCGTATCACCCATATCAGAACCCTATTATTGAACATGAAAATAGAATTTAACATCATGCAACATGACTGAACCTTACTATTTAATAAATGATCAAAATTTGTTTTATATGAGTTACATAAACTGGCAGACAATATCTAATCGGAGAAATTATACTCGAATACATCCAAACACAAAGTTTGCCTATTCTTTATATTCCTTAGAAATGTCTATATAAACTTCTTCACTCTGTTAATCTTTGTAATTAATTTCAAAATATGATATTCAAATTTAAATTTATTATCGAAAACTATACCTACATCTTCATGGTTTTCCCAAAAATTAATATCAGAAATTATCTTGTTGAATCTATTAAAGCACATATAAACTGTGTCTTGTCTTCATTTTAAATCTATTAATTTAAACCATATAATATTTCCAATATCCACCAACTAATCCAATGAATCGCTAGATAACTTCAGATCATCAGCATAATCTAACACTAAAAAACTTGGCACCTTAGAAGATATCATTAATATATAAAAATAAATAAATTTCCATATTTGGCAAAATTTTAACCACAATTTCATCATTAATATCAATCACCACATAATATATTCTCTATTAATAACCAAAGCCATAATCCAATTTACAAATCAAAGATCCAAGTTATAATTATACAAAAGTTTATCACAGATTCTCCAGATTTATCGAATCGAAAGCAGCAGATATGCCAATAAAGATAAGTAGGACAACCTTTCTCCATATTATTTATTACGTACGAAGAAAACTCAATTAAATTTGATAACGTCGATCTATTCTTCAGCCCATAACGTTGAAAATTATTAATTTCTTTTTTCGAATCAAAATAAATTATCTCCATTATAACAGCCACAAATATTTTAGAAAATAATTTGACTCGACCAACGGTCTATATCGGGTGGACAATCTTTTATAGTTCATACGCCAATTTTTTCATTTTTTGAGATTCGCCATAAAAACTTACACCCCATTTTAGCCTTTTTAAAATATGGTAAATATGAATATATTTAACAGTTTATATATATCTAATATCACACCACCACCTAGTCACTAAGCTTAATAAAGTTTAACCGTCATTTTTTTCGGTTTTTGCCGTTTTTCGTGCGAACAATTGATCTCAGTAATCCGAAATTAGAATACTTAGAGGCAGCCTGATCAGGGCTTGAATTTGGTGCATAAATTATCTCTGTAGGCCGCATGGTTGGAGAAATAATCGCGGAGAAACGGAAAAATTGAAAACGGCCGGAACAGTGTACTCGATATTAGACCGCCCGTAAACTTTTCCGTTAAAGTAAGTGCGGCATAATGCAAACCATATTCAAGGGAATTAAACGACGAATAAAACGGTGCATAAATTATTTCTCTATTCCTAATAGATAACGAGAAAATCGAGAAAAACCGAAGAAACTGGCCGTCATTTTTTTCAGTTTTTGTCATTTTTCGTGTGAACAATCGACCTCAGGAATCCGAAATTAGAATATTTACATAGAGCCTGATCAGAGCTTGAATTTGATTCATAAATTAACTCTGTAGGCCGCATGGTTGCAGAAATAATCACGGAGAAACGGAAAAAATAAAAAAGGGTCGGAATGGTGTAGTCGATATTAGGTCGCCTATAGATTTTTCCGTTAGAATACGTGCATAAATTATTTCTCTATTCCTAATAGGTGACCCCTCAACACTTCCGGCTCAACGCGCCGAGGGGGTGGCAACGTACGTCTCACCATTTGGGGAGGTTGTGTGGCGAAGTGATGCGGGTTGGGGAAAGCAATGGTGAAATACCCTGTAAAAACCTCACCTCGAAATTCTATGGATCATGACCAAAGTGTTATCGATATGGTGTTGGACGGTGGGCCCCCGGGCTGGACATCGACCATGCTACTGGGGAAAAGCAAAGGATGATCCGAAGTAGCCAAGCCGAGAATGATGCAAGAGGGGCAAACCCACTTGGAGGCCCGATTGATGTGGCCACTGGCAAAAAGGACCACCTGAGCTGCAAGGATTTATTTACAATAGGAACATGGATTGTTAGAGGCCTGAACATAGGGAAATTGGAGATCATGAAGCGCGAGATCACAAGGACAAGCGTGGACTTATTGGGAATAAGCGAGCTCCACTGGACGGGTTCGGGAGAACTCAAGTCATGATTACACAGTTCACTTCTCGGGAAACGACCATAATAGAAGACGTGGAGTGGCCTTCATGGCTAACAAAAGATTGGCAAAGTATATAGAGAACGCAAGGTGTATCAGTGACCGAATTATGACTATCTGCCTCAGGGGAAACCCCTGGGTGTAACCATCATCCAAGTCTACGCCCCAACAGCAGATGCAGACAAACAGGACATCGTTGATTTCTACACGGCCATTCAGAATGCATTTGACCAGACCCCCAAAAAGGACATCATTTACATCATGGGCGATTTCAATGCCAAAGTCAGCGATGGAGAGGATGGACAGGTGGTTGGGAGACATGGGTTGGGCAATTCATTGTCGGACTCTCATCAACTCCCCTAACAGGTGAGGTGAGAGAGATACAATATATTATTTACTTTACATATTTTATTATTGTATAACACACTAAATTACAAAATGCACTGTTTTATTCACAATACACAATTTATTAACCCTTGAATGTTGGAATAAAGTCACTAGTCTGTTCTACTTTTGAATCTGTGAAATCAACTTTGACTTGATTTAAATTCCTCAATTTGATCTGAGGTACTGTATATCCCGAAGCTTTTTCTGCAATTCTTTGAAAATTAACAGTCTTCTCATAAATCATTGCCTAAGTTATTGGATCTTCCTTCATCTATCTTTATTTGATTCAAGTGAGAAGCAGCTTTTCTATCTCTTCATAGATTAAAGATCTATTTTTGTCAGAAATCTTCATTGCTCCAGCAGATACCCTAGCACCCATAATCTCGTTTTGTTGCAAAATGTTGCCAAGTTGTCCTAGGAACACCATACTTTTGAACTACATCTATAATTGTTCCATCTTTCTGCACTTTATTCTATACTCAATCAAATGGTCTTCTTTCTTGAATTATTCCTCTGTTCACTTCTCTTTGAACCCATCCTTAAATTTCACTCAAGAAAATAATAACTACAGATGCACAAATTTTTTTACTTTCTGAAAAATGCAGAATTGTAAATTAAAACAAGCTTGGGCAAACACCAAAACAGCCCAACAAAAACTGATAAATAACAAATGACATCACACAATTCCATGCATGCACATGCGCCATCCCACGAAACTCAACTGTCTAATTGAGACACAGCTGAATTGCAAGATGTCAAATTGCAAGGTATCACTGTACTATATAGGAGTAAAGAAAAGGAACCTTCAAGATAGATTATATGAACACCAAAGAGACATGGAATAAGATAAGTTAAATATTGCCTTAGCAACAAGATTTTATGAGAAAAACATCACAACTGTACTATATAGGAGTAAAGAAAAGGAACCTTCAAGATAGATTATATGAACACCAAAGGGACAGAATAAGATAAGTTAAATATTGCCTTAGCAACAAGATTTTATGAGAAAGACATCACTGTAAGATAGAAAGATGCTAGAATAATTAGAAAATGTACAAGCCACAAAGAAAATTCCTTACAGAAACTTTGGAAATTTTCAAAAGAAAAGAAAGTTAATGTAATTAATGAAAAAATAATAGAAGGAATTTCAGCAGTGTGGTTGTATGCTAGGCAAAACATGTAAAGTACTTTTCTCAAAGATGTGATCGCGGGTCACATTGCGAACCTTAGATGGATCATGGAGAAGGCCAGAGAATACCAAAAGCTCTACATGTGCTTCATCGACTACACCAAAGCATTCGAGTGCGTGGAGCATAGCAAGCTTTGGGTCATCCTGCGAGAACTGGAAGTGCCGGAACACCTGATCAGATTGATCAAATCACTCTACCAGAACCAGGAAGCTACTGTGAAAACCAGATATGGAGATACAGATTGGTTCAAGATCAAGAAAGGCACCAGACAGGGCTGCATCCTCTCCCCGTTTCTCTTCAATCTCTACGCTGAAGTAATCATCCGGAAACTGGACCTGGAGGAATCTGAAGTGGGGTGAAGGTTAGGGGTCGGACAATAAGCAACCTTAGGTTTACTGACGACACGACTTTGCTGGCGGAAAGCGAGAAGGACCTGAAGCGGATGATCATGAAGCTAAAAATGAAAGTAAGAAGATGGAACTACAGTTGAACCTCAAGAAAACAAAAATTATGAGCACTGCTGCCAAGGAAGTCCATATAAAGATCAACAACGAGGAGGTCGAGGTGGTCAACAGCTCATCTTCCTGGGCTCCAAGGTAGACTGCAATGGCGACTGGCGCCCGAAATCGTACGAAGAATCGCCCTCGGGGGCACAGCGATGGTCAACATGGACCGAATTTGGAGGTGTAAGGACGTCTCAATCACCACCAAGCGCAGACTGGTCACCGCCATTGTGTTTCCCATTGCCACCTACGATTGAGACCTGGATACTAACAAAGGCAGACAAGAGAAAGATTGATACGTTTGAACTGTGGTGCTGGAGAAGACTCCTGAGGATCTGCTGGATAGTGAGGGTACCAACAAGTCAGTCTTGGAGCGCATCAATCCCGATTTTTCCCTAGAACGTAAGATCAGCAGGTAGAAGCTGACTTTCTTTGGTCAGGTGATGCGGGCCAACTTACTGGAGAAGGACGTGATGCTGGGGTGGATGAGCGGAAGAAGACCTAGAGGAAGTCCGAAGACCCGTTGGCTGGATACAATCAAGAAGGACACGGGCAAGAACATCTAGGAACTGCGGGAATTGGTCAGGGACAGGAAGACTTGCAGGGACATGACCCATAGAATAGCCAAGAATCGGACACGATTGAACGGCTAGGATTGGATTGGGAAATAGGTGACCAGAAAATCGAGAAAAACCGAAAAAAGTGGCCGTCATTTTTTTCCGTTTTTGCCGTTTTTCTTGCGAACAGTTGACCTCAGGAATTGGAAATTCAAACGTTTTACATGCAGCCTGATCAGGGCTTGAATTTGATGCATAAATTATCTCTGTAGGCCACACGTTTGCAGAGATAATCGCGAAGAAACGGAAAAATGGAAACGGCCGGAATGGTGTACTTGATATTAGGCCACCTGTAGATTTTTCCGTTAGAGTAAGTGTTGAAGGATGCAAACCAAATTCAAGGGAATTAAACGACTAATAAAACCATGCATTAACTATCTCTCTATTCCTAATAGGTGACGAGAAAAACCGAAAAAACTGCCGTCATTTTTCGTGCGAATAATCAACCTCAGGAATCCGAAATTAGAATATGTACAGTCGGTTCCATAAAGTTTTGTACCTACCTCGTAGGGGCTAAGCTCACCGGAAGTTGATCAATTGTAAAGTCAGGTACTTGTACCGAGATTCAAGACAGTTTCAAATGGACTTGTCTGTTGTGACTGAGAATAGGGAGGGAAGTATACGTGCGGGATGTGCTCGTCACGTGCTCTAAACTGACAAGAATAAGCGATAGAGACTGATAGCAGCATCGGTAGAGCGTCTGCCTACTGTTCCGAGGAGCCGAGTTCGAATCTTGTTTGGAGAAACGTTATTTTTTTTTCTTTGGTCAACATATTAGTTTGTGTTTAAATTTTAAACAATGCAATTAAAATATAAACGGTTTAAACATTTTCCAGACAAATGTGCAATATGGTGATGTGTTCATCTGAGGTTCTAAAAGATGCTTTAAAATTTAAAAAATAAATTTTCTGACTTCGCTTTATTTTATATTTTAAGTTTGAATAAACTAGATACTACATAATAATTTCTTTTTTACATTTATTAAACTCCGGTATTTGCTAAAATCTTTTAATATTTTCTAATATTGATAGGTTTAAACATCTTTCGGAAAAACAAAACATAAAAGCATTTAAGAAATTCCATATAACTGCGTCATTAGCTATCAACATTTTTTTAAGAATTACTATCGAGTATTGGCCACCCTTTTATCCGATAAGCTAGTATCCACCCTATACGCTGTGTTCTACAATGGACATAATTTAAGAAATACTATCGAGTATTGGTTTCTTTATCCACCCTTTTATCCGATAAGCTAGTATTATCTAGCTACGCTGTGTTCTACAATGGACAAAATTCACGTGACATCGTGGTCACCTGTTTTAGTGAAAACGTATTTGCCTAAGTTTAAACGAGAAGGATTGTAACTAATTTGTGCTAGTTTATTTACTCCATTTAAGAAAAAAAGCAATATATAATTTTATCATGTCTAATAGCATTAAGTAATTTCATTTTTCAAGTTACTATTTATTCTAATACTGTGCTAGTTTATTTACTATATTTAAGAAAAAAAGCAAAATATAATTTTATCATCATTTTTAACTAACTAATGATCCAAATAAACCCGAATATAATTCAAAATTGCTATGAACTTCAAATGTGCAGAAATAAATATATTACAATTGATGTTTAACTCATAGCCCACAGTTACCCAACTGTGAGATTGTTCCAGACTAAATAAAAATAAAATGCCATTATTAGAAACCTGAATGTTTTCTGTAAATGGTGTAAACTACATGAAAATAATTTCCATATGTAGATACTCTTCAAGTATATAATTAGCTATTATCTACAGCTTTTGGCATTATTACCGTAAATAACATAAACTTCAAATACACCGAAAACGTATGTTTCAGGATTATGACTTTGATACACCTCTTTGTCACTCTTGTTTTATTCAATAGCGAGTGGTATAACAACTTATCTCTTGGTTGCGCATATAATATTACTGATAATATGCACCATTTTTGTTTCATTAATAACAAAATAGGTTAGTACATTATTAATAAAACAAAAATTCTCTACACAACATCCAAAGTCATCTTGCAGACAAAAAAAATTAACACGTGTAATAAAAATTACCCACCCCCGTTGCTATGACATAAGTTAATGGAATCACCCGATACTCGGAGAGTTCGAATGATTTGCCAGAACTGATGAATCACATTGCTTTGAACTATTGGAAGGAAGCCGAACACCTTCCGCTTAGGTACAAAACTTTATGGAACCGACTGTACATGGAGCCGACCCAGGGCTATAATTTGGTAATTAAATTATCCCTGTAGGTCGCATCGTTGCAGAGATAATCGTGGAGAAACGGAAAAATTGAAAACGGTGGAAACGGTGTACTTGATATTACGCTGCCTGTAATTTTTACCGTTGCAGTAAGTGGGCATGATGCATACCAAATTCAAGGGAATTAAACGACGAATAAAACGGAGCATAAATTGTATCTGTATTCCTAACTTGTGACGAAAAAATCGAGCAAAACCGAAAAAAGTGGCCGTCATTTTTTCGGTTTATGATACTGGCCATTTTGGATTTTTCCCGTTTCTCCGCGATTATCTCTGCAACCATACGTCCTACAGGGATAATTTATGAACCAAATGCAAGCCCTGAAAATTTCCCATCTAAATATCCAAGATTCGACTTTCTGCAACCAATCGTCTTCTGCAATAAGGCGTAAACCGAGAAAAGCGACGGCCATTTTTTCTGTTCTCGATTTTCTCCTGACCTATTAAGAATAGAGAAATAATTTATGCACCGTTTTATTCGTCGATTAATTCCCTTGAATGTGAGGTGCAATATGGCCCATTTGTTATTACGGAGAAACCTAATGATATCGATGATATGATGCTGCGCATTTGGGATTTTCCCGTTTCTCCGCGATTATCTGTGCAATCATGCGTCCTACAGGGATAATTTATGCATTAAATGCAAGCCCTGAAAATTTTCCAACTAAATATTTAAGATTCAGTTTTTAACAACCAATCGTTTTCTGAAAAAGTTGCGTAAACCGAGAAATGTGACGGCCATTTTTTCTGTTCTTTCTCGATTTTCTCATGACCTATTAGGAATAAAGAAATAATTTATGCACCGTTTTATTCGACGTTTCGTTCCCTTGAATCTGGTATGCAATATGGCCCACTGTTTTTCGGAGAAACCTACAGGCGGCCTGATATCCATGATATGATGCTGGGCATTTGGGATTTTTCCGTTTCTCCGCGATTATCTTTTCAACCATGCGTCTTATAGGGAAAATTTATGCACCAAATGCAAGCCCTGAAAATTTCCCATCTAAATATCCAAGAGTCGGTTTTCTGCAAAAATGGCGTAAACCGATTAAAGTGACGGCCATTTTTTATGTTCTTTCTCGATTTTCTCGTGACCTATTAGGAATAGAGAAATAATTTATGCGCCGTTTTATTCGTCGATTAATTCCATTGAATCTGATTCGCATTATGGCCACTTGTTTTTACTTATAAATCTACAGGCGGCCTGATATCGATAATATGATGCTGGGCATTTGGGATATGCCCGTTTCTCCGAGATTATCTCTGCAACTATGCGTCCTACAGGGATAATTTATGCACCAAATGCATGCCCTGAAATTTTCCCATCTAAATATCTAACAATCGATTTTCTGCAACCAATTGTTTTCTACAAAAATGGCGTAAACCGAGAAAAGTGACGGCCATTTTTTCTGTTCTTTTCTCGATTTTCTCGTGACCTATTATGAATAGAGATATAATTTATGCACCGTTTTATTCGTCGTTTAGTTCCGTTGAATCTGTTATGCATTATGGGCCACTTGTTTTTTCGGAGAAACCTACAGGCGGCCTGATATCGATGATATGATGCTGGGCATTTGGGATTTTCTTGTTTCTCCGAGGTTATCTCTGCAACTATGCGTCCTACAGGGATAATTTATGCGTCAAATGGAAGCCCTGAAAATTTCCCATCTAATTTCCATGATTAGTTTTTCTGAAAGGAATTGTTTCCTGCAAAACTTGCGTAAACCGAGAAATATGACGGCCATTTTTTCTGTTCTCGATTTTCTCATGAACTATTAGGAATAGAGGAATAATTTATGCACCGTTTTATTCGTGGTTTAGTTCGCTTGAATCTGGTATCCATTATGGCCTACTTGTTTTTACTTATAAATCTACAAGCGGCCTGATATCGATGATATAATGCTGGGCATTTGGGATTTTCCCGTTTCTCCGAGATTATCTCTGCAACTATGCGTCATACAGGGATAAGTTATGCACCAAATGCAAGCCCTGAAAATTTCCCATCTAAATATCGAAGATTCGACTTTCTGCAACCAATTGTTTTCTGCAAAGAGGCATAAACCGAGAAAAGTGACGGCCATTTTATCTGTTCTCGATTTTCTCGTGACCTATTAGGAAGAGAGAAATAATTTATGAGCCGATTTATTCATCCATTAATTCCCTTGAATCTGATTCGCATTGTGGCCCACTTGTTTTTACTTATAAATCTACAGGCGGCCTGATATCGATGATATGATGCTGGGCATTTGGGATTTTCCCGTTTCTCCGAGGTTATCTCTGCAACTATGCGTCCTACAGGTTAATTTAACCTGCAGGACGCATAGCATAGCATTTATGCACTAAATGCAAGCCCTGAAAATTTCCCATCTGAATTTCCATTTTTCCATTTTCTGGTACTAACTGTTTTCTTCAAAAATTGCGTTAACCGAGAAAAGAGACGGCCATTTTTTCTGTTCTTTCTCGATTTTCTCGTCACGTATTAGGAATAGAGAAATATCTTATTCACCGTTTTATTCGTCGTTTAATTCCCTTCAATCTGTTATGCATTATGGCCCACATTTCTTTACTTTGACACCTACAGGCGGCCTGATATCGATGGTATGATCCTGGGCATTTGGAATTTTCCCGTTTTCTCAGATTATCTCTGCAACCATGCGTCCTACAGGCATAATTTATGCACCACATGCAAGCCCTGAAACTTTCCCATCTAAATAACCAAGATTCGGTTTTCTCCAACCAATTGTTTTCTGCAAAAATGGAGTAAACCGAGAAAAGTGACGGCTATTTTTTCTGTTCTTTCTCGATTTTCTCGTCACCTATTAGGAATAGAGAAAGAATTTATGAACCGTTTTATTCGTTGTTTAATTCCCTTGAATCTGGTATGCACTATGGCCAACTGGGTTTTACGGAGAAACCTACAGGCGGGTTGATATCAATGAAAAGATGGTTGTCATTTGGGATTTTCCCGTTTATCCGAGATTATCTCTGCAACCATGCGTCCTACAGGGTTAATTTATGCACCAAATGCAAGCCCTGAAAATTTCCTATCTGAATTTCCATTTTTCGATTTTCTGGTACTAACTGTTTTCTTCAAAAATGGCGTTTACCGAGAAAAGTGACGGCCATGTTTTCTGTTCTTTTCGATTTTCTCGTCATTTATTAGGAATAGAGAAAGAATTTATGAACCGTTTTATTCGTTGTTTAATACCGTTGAATCTGGTATGCACTATGGCCAACTTGTTTTTACGGAGAAATCTACAGGGGGCCTGATATCGATGATATGATGGTTGGTATTTAGGAATTTCCCGTTTATAAGAGATTATCTCTGCAACCATGCGTCTTATGGAGTTAATTTATGCACCAAATGCAAGCCCTGAAAATTTCCCATCTGAATTCCCATTTTTCGATTTACCGATACTAACTGTTTTCTTCAAAAATATCATTAACTGAGAAAAGAGACGGCCATTTTTTCTGTTCTTTCTCGATTTTCTCGGAGGAAAAACCCGTATTAAGAATAGAGAAATATTTTATGCACTGAAAATTTCCCATCTAAATTTCCATTTTTCGATTTTCTGGTACTAAATGTTTTCTTGAAAAATGGCGTTAACCGAGAAAAGTGACGGCCATTTTTTCTGTTCTTTCTCGATTTTGTCATCACCAATTAGGAATAGAGAAAGAATTTATGAACCGTTTTATTAGTTGTTTAATTCCCTTGAATCTGATATGCAATATGGCCAACTTGTTTTTACGGAGAAACCTACAGGCGGCCTGATATCGATGATATGATGGTTGGCATTTGGGATTTTCCCGTTTATAAGAGATTATCTCTGCAACCATGCGTCCTACGGGGTTAATTTATGCACCAAATGCAAGCCCTGAAAATTTCCTATCTGAATTCCCATTTTTCGATTTACTGATACTAACTGTTTTCTTGAAAAATGGCGTTTACCGAGAAAAGTGACGGCCATTTTTTTCTGTTCTTTCTCGATTTTGTCGTCACCTATTAGGAATACAGAAAGAATTTATGAACCGTTTTATTCGTCGTTTAATTCCCTTCAATCTTGTATGCATTATGGCCCACATTTCTTTACTTTCACACCTACAGGGGGCCTGATATCGATGATATGATGGTTGGCATTTAGGATTTTCCCGATTATAAGAGATTATCTCTGCAACCATGCGTCCTACGGGATTAATTTATGCACCAAATGCAAGCCCTGAAAATTTCCCATCTGAATTTCCATTTTTCATTTTTCTGCAACCAATTGTTTTCTGCAAAAATGGAGTAAACCGAGAAAAGTGACGGCCATTTTTTCTGTTCTTTCTCGATTTTCTCGTCACCTATTAAGAATAGAGAAAGAATTTATGCACCGTTTTATTCGTCGTTTAATTCCCTTGAATATTCTATGCATTATGACCCACTTGATTTTACGGAGATACCTACAGGCGGCCTGATATCGATGATATGATGGTTGGCATTCGGGATTTTCCCGTTTCTCCGAGATTATCTCTGCAACCATGCGTCCTACAGGGATACTTTATGCACCAAATGCAAGCACTGAAAATTTCCCATCTGAATATCCAAGATTCGGTTTTTAGCAACCAATTGTTTTCTTCAAAAATAGCGTAAACCGAGAAAAGTGACGCCATTTTTTCTGTTCTTTCTCTATTTCTCGTGACTTATTAGAAATAGAGAAATAGTTTATGCACAGTTATATTAGTCGTTTAATTCCGTTGAATCTGGTATGCATTAGGGCCCACTTGTTTTGACGGAGAAACCTAAAGGCGGCCTGATATCGAAGATATGATGGTTGGCATTTGGGATTTTCCCGTTTATAAGAGATTATCTCTGCAACCATGCGTCCTACGGGGTTAATTTATGCATCGAATGCAAGCCCTAAAAATTTCCCATCGAATTCCCATTTTTCGATTTACTCATACTAACTGTTTTTTTCAAAAATGGCATTAACCGAGAAAAGAGACGGCCATTTTTTCTGTTCTTTCTCGATTATCTCGTCACGTATTAGGAATAGAGAAATATCTTATGCACCGTTTTATTCGTTGTTTAATTCCCTTGAATCTGGTGTGCACTATGACCCACTTGATTTTACGGAGAAACCTTCAGGCGGCCTGATATCGATGATATGATGGATGGCATTCGGGATTTTCCCGTTTCTCCGCGATTATCTATGCAATCATGCGTCCTACAGGGATAATTTATGCATTAAATGCCAGCCCTGAAAATTTTCCATCTAAATATCCAAGATTCGGTTTTTAGCAACCAATTGTTTTCTGCAAAAGTTTCGTAAACCGAGAAATGTGACGGCCATTTTTTCTGTTCTTTCTCGATTTTCTCGTTACCTATTAGGAATAAAGAAATAATTTATGCACCATTTTATTCGTCGTTTCGTTCCCTTGAATCTAGTATGCAATATGGCCCACTGTTTTTCGGAGAAACCTACAGGCGGACTGATATGGATCGTATGATCCTGGGCATTTGGGATTTTCCCGTTTCTCTTCTCTGCAACCATGTGTCCTACAGGCATAATTTATGCACCAGATGCAAGCCCTGAAAATTTTCCATTTAAATATCCAAGATTCAGTTTTCTGCAACCAATTGTTTTCTACAAAAATGGCGTAAATCGAGAAAAGTGACAACCCTTTTTTTGTTCTTTTCTCGATTTTCTCGAGACCTATTAGGAATAGAGAAATAATTTATGCACCGTTTTATTCGTCGTTTAGTTCCCTTGAATCTGGTATGCATTATGGCCTAATTGTTTTTTCGTAGAAACCTTCAGGCGGCCTGATATCGATGATATTATGGTTGGCATTTGGGATTTTCCCGTTTCTCCGAGATTATCTCTGCAAATATTCGTCCTACAGGGTTAACTTATGCTCCAAATGCAAACCCTGAAAATTTCCATCTGAATTTCCAGGAGAAACCTTCAGGCGGCCTGATATCGATGATATTATGGTTGGCATTTGGGATTTTCCCATTTCTCCGAGGTTATCTCTGCAAATATTCGTCCTACAGGGTTAACTTATGCACCAAATGCAAACCCTGAAACTTTCCCATCTGAATTTCAATTTTTCCATTTTCTGATACTAACTGTTTTCTTCAAAAATGGCGTTTACCAAGAAAAGTGACGGCTATTTTTTCTGTTCTTTCTCGATTTTCTCGTCACCTATTAAGAATAGAGAAAGAATTTATGCAGCTTTTTATTCGTCGTTTAATTCCCTTAAATATGGTATGCATTATGACCCACTTGATTTTACGGAGAAACCTTCAGGCGGCCTGATATCGATGATATGATGGTTGGCATTCGGGATTTTCCCGTATCTCCGAGATTATCTCTGCAACCATGCGTCCTACAGGCATAATTTATGCACCAGATGCAAGCCATAAAAATTTCCCATCTGAATTTCCATTTTTCATTTTTCTGCAACCAATTGTTTTCTGCAAAAATGGAGTAAACCGAGAAAAGTGACTGCCCTTTTTTCTGTTCTTTCTCGATTTTCTCCTCACCTATTAAAAAGAGAGAAAGAATTTATGCACCGTTTTATTCGTCGTTTAATTCCCTTAAATATGGTGTGCATTATGACCCACTTGATTTTACGTAGAAACCTTCAGGCGGCCTGATATCGATGATATGATGGTTGGCATTCGGGATTTTTCCGTTTCTCCGAGATTATCTCTGCAACATACGTCCTACAGGGATAATTTATGCACCAAATGCATGCCCTGAAAATTTCTCATCTAGATATCTAAGATTCGATTTTCTGCAACCAATTGTTTTCTACAAAAACGGCGTAAATCGAGAAAAGTGACGGCCATTTTTTCTGTTCTTTTCTCGATTTTCTCGTGACCTATTAGAAATAGAGAAATAATTTATGCACCGTTTTATTCGTCGTTTAGTTCCCTTGAATCTGGTATGCATTATGGCCTAATTGTTTTTTCGGAGAAACCTTCAGGCGGCCTGATATCGATGATATGATGGTTCGCATTTGAGAGTTTCCCGTTTCTCCAAGGTTATCTCTGCAACTATGCGTCCTACAGGTTAATTTATCCTGTAGAACGCATAGCATAGCATATATGCACCAAATGCAAGCCCTGGAAATTTCCCATCTGAATTTCCATTTTTCCATTTTTCTGATACTGTTTTCTTCAAAAATGGCGTTAACCGAGAAAAGTGACGGCCATTTTTTCTGTTCTTTCTCGATTTTCTCGTCACGTAATAGAGAAATATCTTATGCACCGTTTTATTCGTCGTTTAATTTCCATCAATCTGGTATGCATTATGGCCACATTTCTTTACATTGACACCTACAGGTGGACTGATATCGATTGTATGATGGTTGGCATTTGGGATTTTCCAGTTTCTCCGAGATTATCTCTGCAACCATGTGTCCTACAGGGATATTTTATGCACCAAATGCAAGCACTGAAAATTTCCCATCTGAATATCCATTTTTCATTTTTCTGCAACCAATTGTTTTCTGCAAAAATGGAGTAAACCGACAAAAGTGAGGAATTTTTTTCTGTTCTTTCTCGATTTTTTCGTGACCTATTAGGAATAGAGAAAGAATTTATGCAGCTTTTTTTCGTCGTTTAATTCCTTTGAATATGGTATGCATTATGACCCACTTGATTTTACGGAGGAACCTTCAGTCGGCCTCATATCGATGATATGATGGTTGGCATTCAGTATTTTCCCGTTTCTCCTAGATTATCTCTGCAACCATTCGTCCTACAGGGTTAATTTATGCATCAAATGCAAGCCCTGGAAATTTCCCATCTGAATTTCCATTTTTCCATTTTTCTGATACTGTTTTCTTCAAAAATGGCGTTAACCGAGAAAAGTGACGGCCATTTTTTCTGTTCTTTCTCGATTTTCTCGTCACGTAATAGAGAAATATCTTATGCACCGTTTTATTCGTCGTTTAATTTCCATCAATCTGGTATGCATTATGGCCACATTTCTTTACATTGACACCTACAGGTGGACTGATATCGATTGTATGATGGTTGGCATTTGGGATTTTCCAGTTTCTCCGAGATTATCTCTGCAACCATGCGTCCTACAGGGATATTTTATGCACCAAATGCAAGCACTGAAAATTTCCCATCTGAATATCCATTTTTCATTTTTCTGCAACCAATTGTTTTCTGCAAAAATGGAGTAAACCGACAAAAGTGAGGAATTTTTTTCTGTTCTTTCTCGATTTTTTCGTGACCTATTAGGAATAGAGAAAGAATTTATGCAGCTTTTTTTCGTCGTTTAATTCCTTTGAATATGGTATGCATTATGACCCACTTGATTTTACGGAGGAACCTTCAGTCGGCCTCATATCGATGATATGATGGTTGGCATTCAGTATTTTCCCGTTTCTCCTAGATTATCTCTACAACCATTCGTCCTACAGGGTTAATTTATGCACCAAATGCAAGCCCTGAAAATTTCCCATCTGAATTTCCATTTTTCGATTTTCTGATACTAACTGTTTTCTTCAAAAATGGCGTTAACCGACAAAAGTGATTTTTTCTGTTCTTTCTCTATTTCTCGTGAATTATTAGAAATAGAGATATAATTTATGCACCGTTTTATTCGTCGTTTAATTCCGTTGAATCTGGTATGCATTATGGCCCACTTGTTTTGACGGAGAATCCTCAAGGCAGCCTGATATGGATGGTATGATCCTGGGCATTTGGGATTTTCCCGTTTCTCTTCTCTGCAACCATGCGTCCTACAGGCATAATTTATGCACCACATGCAAGCCCTGAAAATTTCCCATTTAAATATCCAAGATTCGGTTTTCTGCAAAAATGGAGTAAACCGAGAAAAGTGACGGCCATTTTTTCTGTTCTTTCTCGATTTTCTCGTCATCTATTAGGAATAGAGAAAAAGTTTATGAACCGTTTTATTTGTTGTTTAATTCCCTTTAATATGGTATGCACTATGGCCAACTTGGTTTTACGGAGAAACCTACAGGCGGCTTGATATTGATGAAATGATGGTTGTCATTTGGGATTTTCCCGTTTATCCGAGATTATCTCTGCAATCATGGATTCTACAAGGTTAATTTATGCACCCAATGCAAGCCCTGAAAATTTCCTATCTGAATTTCCATTTTTCGATTTTCTGATACTAACTGTTTTCTTCAAAAATGGCGTTTACCGAGAAAAGTGACGGCCATGTTTTCTGTTGTTTCTCGATTTTCTCGTCACCTATTAGGTATAGAGAAAGAATTTATGAACCGTTTTATTCGTTGTTTACTTCCCTTGAATCTGGTATGCACTATGGCCACTTTGTTTTTACGTAGAAACCTACAGGCGGCCTGATATCGATGATATGATGGTTGTCATTTGGGATTTTCCCGTTTCTCTGAGGTTATCTCCGCAACTATACGTCTTACAGGGATACTTTATGTTCTTTCTCTATTTCTCGTGACTTATTAGAAATAGAGAAACCTACAGGCGGCCTGATATCGATGATATGATGGTTGTCATTTGGGATTTTCCCGTTTCTCCGAGGTTATCTCCGCAACTATACGTCTTACAGGGATACTTTATGCACCAAATGCAAGCCCTGAAAATTTCCCATCTGAATTTCCATTTTTCGAATTTCTGGTACTAACTTTGTTCAAAAATAGCGTAAACAGAGAAAAGTGACGGGCATTTGTTCTGTTCTTTCTCTATTTCTCGTGACTTATTAGAAATAGAGAAATAATTTATGCACCGTTTTATTCGTTGTTTAATTCCCTTGAATCTGGTATGCATTAGGGCCCACTTGTTTTGACGGAGAAACCTAAAGGCGGCCTGATATGGATGACATGATGGTTGGCATTTGGGATTTTCCCGTTTATAAGTGATTATCTCTGCAACCATGCGTCCTACAGGGTTAATTTATGAACAAATGCAAGCCCTGAAAATTTCCTATCTAAATATCCATTTTTCTATTTTCTGATACTAACCGTTTTCTTCAAAAATGGCGTAAACCTAGAAAAGTGACGGCCATTTTTCTGTTCATTCTCGATTTTTTCGTGACCTATTAGGAATAGAGAAATAATTTATGCACCGTTTTATTCGTCGTTTAGTTCCGTTGAATATGGTATGCATTATGGCTTAATTGTTTTTTCGGAGAAGCTTTCAGGCGGCCTGATATCGTTGGTATGATGGTTGGCATTTGGGTTTTCCCGTTTCTCCGAGATTACCTCTGCGAACATGCATTCTACAGGGATACTTCGTGCACTAAATGCAAGCACTGAAAATTTCCCATCTGAATTTCCATTTTTCGATTTTCTGGTACTAACTAAAAATTTTCTTCAAAAATAGCGTAAACCGAGAAAAGTGACGGCCAATTTTTCTGTTCTTTCTCTATTTCTCGTGACTTAATAGAAACAGAGAAATAATTTATGTACCGTTTTATTCGTCGTTTAATTCCGTTGAATCTGGTATGCATTATAGCCTAATTGTTTTTTCCGAGAAACCTTCAGGCGGCGTGATATCGATGATATGATGGTTGGCATTTGGGATTTTCCCGTTTCTCCGAGGTTATCTCCGTAACTATGCGTCTTACAGGGATACTTTATGCACCAAATGCAAGCCCTGAAAATTTCCGATCTGAGTTTCCATTTTTCCATTTTTTGATACTTACTGTTTTCTACAAAATGGCGTAAACCGAGAAAAGTGACGGCTATTTTTTCTGTTCTTTCTCGATTTTCTCGTCACCTTTAGGAATAGAGAAATAATTTATGCACCCTTTTATTCGTCGTTTAATTCCCTTCAGTCTGGTATGCATTATGGCCCACATTTCTTTAATTTGACACCTACAGGCGGCCTGATATCGATGGTATGATGGTTGGCATTTGGGATTTTCCCGTTTCTCCGAGATTATCTCTGCAACCATGCGTCCTACAGGGATACTTCGTGCACTAAATGCAAGCACTGAAAATTTCCCATCTGAATTTCCATTTTTCGATTTTCTGGTACTAACTGGCAAGATGCATACCAAGTTCAAGGGAATTAAGAGACGAATAAAACGGCACATAAATTATTTTTTAATTCCTGATAGGTGACGAGAAAATCGAGAAAAACCAGAAAAAGTGACTTTCCTAATAGGTGACGAGAAAATCGAGAAAAACCAGAAAAAGTGACCTCTCAGTTTTTTCGGTTTCTGCTATTTCTGCAGAAAACAATAAATCTCGGAAAATGGAAATTTGAAAAGATAGATGGCGCACATTCAGGGCTTGGATTTGGTGCATAAATCATATCTATTGGACGCACGGTTGCAGAGTTAATCGCGTAGAAACGGAAAAATGAAAAATCACCGAAATCAGAAATTCGATATTACGCCTCCTGTAGATTTCTCTTAAAACATAAGTAGGGCAAGATGCATACCAAATTCAAGGGAATTAAGAGTCGAATAAAACGGCACCTAAATTATTTTCCTATTCCTAATAGGTGAGGAGAAAATCGAGAAAAACCAAAAAAAGTGACCGGTCACTTTTTTCGGTTTCTGCCATTTCTGCAGAAAACAATAAGTCTCGGAAAATTCTAATTTGAATAAATAGATGGCGCACATTCAGGGCTTGGATTTGGTGCATAAATCATCTCTATAGGACGCACGGTTGCAGAGATAATCGCGTAGAAACGGAAAAATGAAAAATCACCAAAATCAGAAATTCAATATTACACCTCCTGTAGATTTCTCTTAAAAAATAAGTACGGCAAGATGCATACCAAATTCAAGAGAGTTAAGAGACGAATAAAACGGCACAAATTATTTTCCTATTCCTAATAGGTGAGGAGAAAATCGAGAAAAACCAAAAAAAGTGACCGGTCACTTTTTTCGGTTTCTGCCATTTCTGCAGAAAACAATAAGTCTCGGAAAATTCTAATTTGAATAAATAGATGGCGCACATTCAGGGCTTGGATTTGGTGCATAAATCATATCTATTGGACGCACGGTTGCAAACATAATCGCGTAGAAACGAAAAAATGAAAAATCACCGAACTCAGAAATTCGATATTACGCCTCCTGTAGATTTCCCTTAAAAAATAAGTAGGGCAAGATGCATAACAAATTTAAGGGAATTAAGAGACGAATAAAACGGCACATAAATTATTTTCCTATTCTTAATAGGTGATGAGAAAATCAAGAAAAACCAAAAAAAGTGACCGGTCACTTTTTTCGGTTTCTGCCATTTCTGCAGAAAACAATAAATCTCGGAAAACGGAAATGTGAAAAAATAGATGTCGCACATTTAGAGCTTGGATTTGGTGCATAAACCATCTCTATAGGACGCAAGGTTGCAGAGATAATTGCGTAGATACGGAAAAATCAGAAATCTCCGAAAATCAGAAATTCGATATTAGGCCTACTGTACATTTCTCCGTGAAAATAAGTGGGGCAAGATGGATACCAAATTAAAGGGAATTAAGAGGCGACTAAAACGGCGAACAAATTAATTTTAAATTCAAGGGAATTAAGAGACGAATAAAACGGCAGATAAATTTTTTTTTAATTCCTGATAGGTGACGAGAAAATCGAGAAAAACCAGAAAAAGTGACTTTCCTAATAGGTGACGAGAAAATCGAGAAAAACCAGAAAAAGTGACCGCTCCCTTTTTTCGGTTTCTGCCATTTCTGCAAAAAACAATAAATCTCGGAAAATGGAAATTTGAAAAGATAAATGGCGCACATTCAGGGCTTGGATTTGGTGCATAAATCATCTCTATAGGACGCACGGTTGCAGAGATAATCGCGTAGAAACGGAAAAATGAAAAATCACCGAAATCAGAAATTCGATATTACGCCTCCTGTAGATTTCTCTTAAAAAATAAGTAAGGCAAGATGCATACTAAATACAAGGGAATTAAGAGTCAAATAAAACGGCGCATAAATTATTTTCCTATTCCTAATAGGTGACGAGAACATCGAGAAAAACTAGAAAAAGTGACCGGTCACTTTTTTCGGTTTCTGCCATTTCTGCAGAAAACAATAAATCTCAGAAAATGAAAATTTGAAAAAATAGATGGCGCACCTTCAGGGCTTGGATTTGGTGCATAAATCATCTCTGTAGGACGCACAGTTGCAGAGATAATTGCAAAGAAACGGAAAAATCTCCTGTAGATTTCTCTTAAAAAATAAGTAGGGCAAGATGCATACCAAATTTAAGGGAATTGAAAGTCGAATAAAACGACACAAATTATTTTACTATTCCTAATAGGTGACGAGAAAATCGAGAAAAACCAGAAAATGTGACCGGTCACTTTTTTCGGTGTCTGCCATTTCTGCAGAAAACAATAAATCTCGGAAAATGAAGATGGCGCACATTCAGGGCTTGGATTTGGAATTCAAATTTGAAAACATAGATGGCGCACATTCAGGGCTTGGATTTGGTGCATAAAATATCTCTATAGAATGCACGGTTGCAGAGATAATCGCGTAGAAACGGAAATATTGAAAAATCACCAAAATCAGAAATTCGATATTACGCCTCCTGTAGATTTCTACTTTAAAACATAAGTAGGGCAAGATGCATAACAAATTCAAGGGAATTAAGAGAAAAACATATCAGAAATTCGATATTACGCCTCCTGTAGATTTCACTTAAAACATAAAATCTCTATAGGACGCACTGTTGCAGAGATAATCGCGTAGAAACGGAAAAATGAAAAATCACCGAAAAAAATCATCTCTATAGGACGCACGTTTGCAGAGATAATTGCGTAGAAACTGAAAAACGAAAAATTACCGAAATCAGAAATTCGATATTACGCCTCCTGTAGGTTTCTCTTAAAAAATAAGTAGAATCACCAAAATCAGAAATCCGATATTACGCCTCCTGTAGATTTCTCTTAAAAGATAAGTAGGGCAAGTTGCGTTCTAAATCGCCTACTATAGATTTCTTAAAACATAAGTAGGGCAAGATGCATAACAAATTCAAGGGAATTAAGAGAAAATTAAGAGACGAATAAAACGGCACATAAATTGTTTTCCTGTTCCTAAAGACGAATAAAACGGCACATAAATTGTTTTCCTGTTCCTAATAGGTGACGAGAAAATCGAGAAAAACGACTCTTAAAAGATAAGTAGGGCAAGTTGCATACCGAATTCAAGGGAATTGCTCTTCAAAAACAAGTAGGGCAAGATGCATACCAAATTCAAGGGAATTAGAAAACGGCACCTAAATTATTTTCCTATTCCTAATAGGTGAGGAGAAAAAAACGGCACCTAAATTATTTTCCTATTCCTAATAGGTGAGGAGAAAATCTAGAAAAACCAAAAAAATGACCTGTCACTTTTTTCGGTTTCTGCCATTTCTGCAGAAAACAATAAGTCTTGGAAAATTGGGTTACGAGAATATCGAGAAAAACCAAAAAAAGTGACCGGTCACTTTTTTAGGTTTCTGCCATTTCTGCAGAAAACATTAAATCTCGAAAATGAAAATTTGAAAAGATAGATGTCGCACATTCAGCGCTTGGATTTGGTGCATAAATCATCTCTATAGCACGCACGGTTGCAGAGATAATTGCGTAGAAACGGAAAAACCAAAAATCTCCGAAATCAGAAAATCGATATTAGGCCTACTGTACATTTCTCCGTGAAAGTAATTGGGGCAAGATGCATACCAAATTAAAGGGAATTAAGAGGCGAATAAAACGGCGGATAAATTATTTTTAAATTCAAGGGAATTAAGAGACGAATAAAACGGCAGATAAATTTTTTTTTAATTCCTAATAGGTGAGGAGAAAATCGAGAAAAACCAGAAAAAGTGACCAGTCACTTTTTTCGGTTTCTGCCATTTCTGCAGAAAACAATAAATCTCGGAAAACGGAAATTTGAAAAAATAGATGTCGCACTTTCAGGGCTTGGATTGTTGCATAAATCATGTCTATAGCAAGCATGTTGCAGAGATCATCGCGTAGAAATGGAAAAATGAAAAATCACCGAAATCAGAAATTCGATATTACGCCTCCTGTAGATTTCTCTTAAAACATAAGTAGGGCAAGATGCATACCAAATTCAAGGGAATTAAGAGACGAATAAAACGGCACCTAAATTATTTCCCTATTCCTAATAGGTGAGGAGAAAATCGAGAAAAACCAAAAAAAGTGACCGGTCACTTTTTTCGGTTTCTGCCATTTCTGCAGAAAACAATAAGTCTCGGAAAATGGAAATTTGAAAAAATAGATGTCGCACTTTCAGGGCTTGGATTGTTGCATAAATCATCTCTATAGCAAGCACGTTCCAGAGATCATCGCGTAGAAACGGAAAAATGAAAAATCACCGAAATCAGAAATTCGATATTACGCCTCCTGTAGATTTCTCTTAAAACATAAGTAGGGCAAGATGCATACCAAATTCAAGGGAATTAAGAGACGAATAAAACGGCACCTAAATTATTTTCCTATTCCTAATAGGTGAGGAGAAAATCGAGAAAAACCAAAAAAAGTGACCGGTCACTTTTTTCGGTTTCTGCCATTTCTGCAGAAAACAATAAGTCTCGGAAAATTCTAATTTGAATAAATAGATGGCGCACATTCAGGGCTTGGATTTGGTGCATAAATCATCTCTATAGGACGCACGGTTGCAGAGATAATCGCGTAGAAACGGAAAAATGAAAAATCACCGAAATCAGAAATTCGATATTACGCCTCCTGTAGATTTCTCTTAAAACATAAGTAGGGCAAGATGCATACCAAATTCGAAGGAATTAAGAGACGAATAAAACGGCACATAAATTGTTTTCCTATTCCTAATAGGTGATGAGAAAATCGAGAAAAGACAGAAAAAGTGACAGGTCACGTTTTTCGCTTTCTGCCATTTCTGCAGAAAACAAAAAGTCTCGGAAAAATCAAATTTGAAAAATTAGATTTTTCTGAGAGATTTTTTCATGGCAGAAACCGAAAAAAGTGACCGGTCACTTTTTTTGGTTTTTCTCTTCTCCTCACCTATTAGGAATAGGAAAATAATTTAGGTGCCGTTTTATTCTTCCTCCTTAATTCCCTTGAATTTGGTATGCATCTTGCCCTACTTATGTTTTAATTAATTCCCTTGAATTTGGTATGCACCTTGCCCTACTTATGTTTTATGAGAAACAGGAGGCGTAATATCGAATTTCTGATTTCGGTGATTTTTCATTTTTGTTTCTACGCGATGTAATATCGAATTTCTGATTTCAGTGATTTTTCATTTTTCCGTTTCTAATATATCGAATTTCTGATTTCGGTGATTTTTCATTTTTCCGTTTCTATGCAATTATCTCTGCAACTGTGCGTCCTATAGAAATGATTTATTCACCAAATCCAAGACCTGAATGTGCGCCATCTATTTCTTCAAATCTCCATTTTCTGAGACTTATTGTTTTCTGCAGAAATGGCAGAAACCGAAAAAAGTGACCGGTCACTTTTTTTGGTTTTTCTCGATTTTCTCGTCACCTATTAGGAATATGGAAATAATTTAGGTGCCGTTTTATTCGTCTCTTAATTCCCTTGAATTTGGTATGCATCTTGCCCTACTTATGTTTTAAGAGAAATCTACAGGAGGCGTAATATCGAATTTCTGATTTCGGTGATTTTTCATTTTTCCGTTTCTACGCGATTATCTCTGCAACCGTGCGTCCTATAGAAATGATTTATTCACCAAATCCAAGCCCTGAATGTGCGCCATCTATTTCTTCAAATCTCTATTTTCTGAGACTTATTGTTTTCTGCAGAAATGGAAGAAACCGAAAAAAGTGACCTGTCACTTTTTCTAGTTTTTCTCGATTTTCTCCTCACCTTTTAGGAATAATGGTAAAAATTCTACATTATAAGAAAAATATCTTTTCCCAATGTCACTGCTTCTTTCATTTATGTAGGAATGTAACATTTTCTTGAAAAATACTGTTTTTTGGTGAAAAATGTTACATTTTTAAGGAGAATTCAGTTTTCCAATGTTACTGCTTTTTTTGTTAAAATAGTAATTTTATATTTTATATAATTCCCAATAATGTCACTGCTTCTGTCATTCAGGTATGGATGTAAAATTTTTTAAAATATACTGTTTTTTGGTAAAAATGCTACATTTCTACGTAAAATTGTATTTCTTAATGTCACTGCTACTGTCATTCAGGTATGGATGTAAAATTTTTTTCCAAAATACTTTCTGTCATTCAGGTATGGATGTAAAATTTTTTTCAAAAATACTGCCTTCTGTCGTTCAGGTATGGATTTTCAATTTCCCAATGTCACTGCTTCTGTCATTCAGGTATGGATGTAATAAATTTTCCCAATGTCACTGCTTCTGTCATTCAGGTATGGATGTAAAATTTTTATCAAAAATACTGTTTTTTTGGTAAAAATGCTACATTTCTTCGATAAATTCAATCTTCCAATGTGATTGGTAAAAATGCTACATTTCTTCGATCAATTCAATCTTCCAATGTCGCTACATTTCTTCGATAAATTCAATTTTCCAATGTCACTGCTTCTTTCATTCATGGAGGAATGTTACATTTTCTTCATAATAACTGTTTTTGGTAAAAATGTTACATTTTTTAGGAGAATTCAGTTTTCCACTGTTACTGCTAGTTTTCAGATAGGAATGTAACATTTTCAAAGTACCGTTTTTTTGGTAAAAATGTTACATTTCTACGAAAAATTTAATTTCCCAATGTCACTGCTTTATGTAAAATTTTCTTCAAAAATACTGTTTTTTTTTGTCGGGTATGGATGTAAAATTTTCTTCAAAAATACTTTTTTTTTTTTGGTAAAAATGCAATCTACAAAAAATTCAATTTCCCAATGTCACTGCTTCTGTCATTCAGGTTTGGATGTAAACTTTTTTCAAAAATACTGTTTTTTTGGTAAAAATTCTACATTTCTACAAAACAATTTCCCAATGTCACTGGTTGCTTCTTTCGTTCATGTAGGAATGTAACATTTTCTAGATAATAACTGTTTTTTTGGTAAAAATGTTACATTTTTAAGGAGAATTCAGTTTTCCACTGTTACTGCTAGTTTTGTTCAGATAGGAATGTAACATTTTCTTCAAAGTACCCAAAAGAAAAAAATTAAAAATTCAAAAGTGGGGGGCCAACTTCACACCGGTAAATATTCGGCTAACGATTCGTCAGTTTCCTGATCTCGACGGTTAAATTTTAATCTTTGTACGAATTTGCTTGGACGTGGATTAAAATCATCCGATAATAACTTGATCGCTTCGTCATAAGTGTTTTCACTTACTTAGCGAGGTGTGGCCAACGCCCTCAACGTCGCTCTTGAATTTGAAACGAGACGGAACAACTAAAAAATACTGTATTATTTGCCAGACAAAAGAAGTTAAGCCGGCCAAAAAGATTCGAACGATTTTGTCAACATCGGTGATCCTGTGTAAGAAACGCCAGAAACGAATCGCAGCCAGACTCTACAACAAGCGCATCAGAACATGCGGCTAAATATTTTAAAACCCCATGCTGTAATTTTGTAAGTATTTCGAATTTATCTTTAAAATAGTCTTTAACCTGTCTAAAATAACGCCACATGAAATCTGTTTGTTAAATATATTAGAATAAATATGGTCAGTATGAATAGAGAAAGTGAGTCTAGAGAAAAATAATACTCCAAGATCAAGATCATTATGACGTAAAGAAAAACAGGTATTATTAAAGTAAACAGTTTCAGCTAAGTCAGTTTTAGGTTTAATGGAGAATTTCATAAGTACTGCTCTTATCAGTTTTAGATTATGATCATTTAACCATGTTTGTAAAACGACGAGATCAGAGTAGAATCAGAATTAATTACTTTAATGTCATCAGCGTAACTAATAACTTTTGAAGTAGTTAAGGAAAAAATCGGATTAAGATATAAAACGAACAATAAAGCGCCAGGTGATGATCCTTGCAATAAACCAACATTTGGAAAAAACTGTCAGAGAGAATACATTTGTCTTTAATTTTTTTTTTGGTAAAAATGTTACATTTCTACGAAAAATTCAATTTCTCAACGTGATTGTTTCTGTCATTCAGGTATGGATGTATAAATTTTCTTCAAAAATACTGAGTTTTCCACTGTTACTGCTATTTTTGTTCAAATAGGAGGTAACATTTTCCTTAAAAACTGTTACTGCTATTTTTGTTCAAATAGGAATGTAAGATTTTCTTAAAAAATACTCTTTTGGTAAAAATGCTACATTTCTACGATAAATTCAATTTCCCAATGTTACTTCATTCGGGTATGGATGTAAAATTTTCTTCAAAAATACTGTTTTTGTTTGTTCCAATAGGAATGTAACATTTTCTTAAAAAATACTCTTTTTCTGGTAAAAATGCTACATTTCTTCGAAAAATTTAATTTCCCAATGTCACAGGTTCAAATAGGAATGTAACATTGTCTTAAAAAATACTCTTTTTTTTGTTCAAATAGGAATGTAACATTTTCTTAAAAAATACTCTTTTTTTTAAAATGTTACATTTCTACGAAAAATTTAATTTCCCAATGTCACTGCTTTAATGCTACATTTCTACGATAAATTCAATTTTCCAATGTCACTGCTTCTTTCATTCATGAAGGAATGTTACATTTTCTTCATAATAACTGTTTTTTGATAAAAATGTTACATTTTAAAGGCAAATCCAGTTTTCCACTGTTACTGCTAGTTTTGTTCAAATAGG
>AYEL01050064.1:0-38480 GCA_000484575.1 Olivierus martensii | reverse complement strand
CATAATGGTGTGGGAGAAGGCAGACGTCTGCTTTTGCCCGCTAGGGGAGGAGTGGTTTATTGTTTATAAGGAGGCAATTTAAATCTCTAACGGTCAGTGGAGACTTTTAGGTCGAACTACTGAGGAGGGCTCGGGTGAGCCGAAAGTGCACTTTAGTGAATCCGTTGGTTTTTAACTTGTACGGATTGCGTTTACATCCTGCCAAAGTGAGCTGAAATTTTACTATTATACTAGTGGGTATATATAATAAATATTTAATAATTTTAATGTTTTATCATTTTTAAATAAGATTGGGAGCCACATTGTAAAGCTAGATAGGTCACATATGGGCTGCATCTTGCAAATCCCTGATATATCTGATCATGATTAGAGTATTTGTGTGTCGGATTGCATATGAATTTCTTCAAGAATTAACTTCAGAAATCATTTTTGTGCTCTCATTAATAATAATAAAAATACAGTGGGTGATTGGTTAACGAACATAATCCATTCAAAGACAATGTTCATTATCCAAATTGTTCATTAACCAATCATCAGTTTACCGTAGGTTTTTATGGGAATTTGATTAATTCTTTCTGGAGACCCAAAAATTAAATAAATAAATAATTATATAATTTCTTACTACATTTATTTATATGTAATAACAGTAATATATACATACAGAGTCTTGTATTGTCATCAATCATGTTTGTTTTCCGTTTGTGGGACGTTAAAGAATCTGTTCAATGTCGATTGCTCTTCTCTCTTTTTCAGGATTTTTCGGAAGTGATTAATAGCATTGTCGTGGTAGAGATCCCTAAGCCTACTGACCTTAACCTGATATGGGTGAGGTCAGTAGTTGAGTTTAATTTAGATGATATTTTTAAATTGAAAGAAAAATATTCTACAAAAGAAAAACTTGTAAATTATTTTGATATATACTTTGATGATAAAAAAAAATTAAGGTCATTTATTTTTCTCATTGCTTTAACCATCTGGATATAAATATAATGCAGTTTTTAAAATTAAAAGTTGCTTTTTTATAAAAATTATACATGCATTTATTTTATTAGGTTGTATTTTTAATTCATAAAACATAACAATAATATAATTAATTCTTTATTAATTTTGAAAAATTTCAAATAACATCTGTTAACAAATTGTTATAAAATTTTGGTATGGCTTCCTGATTAAGTACTCAATACCTTTCTCAAATGTTTACATGAATAATAAGTAATATATATATATATTCATTCATTTTAAGTGTTGCTTAGTTATTAACATAAATTTGAAATGCATTCGTAATAAACCTGTCTTTTTAATGAAACAGAAGTAACGACAGGCTTACTGAGAATATTCTATGGCAGCGTAGGCTTTTATGATTGATATATTGCAAATAATAATAGTCTCAAATTTATAATTAAATAAAAATAATTATAAAAATGTGTAATAAAATTAAGGTAATTTACTACAAATTTAACTATCAAAACAAAGTATTGTATATATATATATTTTTAACATTTACATAGCTCGTGTAACAGGAAATATTTCCTGTTACGTGAGCTGACAAAACAGAAATATTAAAAAACTGTATCATATATATCCAGTTGAGCAGCCTTTTTGAAATGTGGAACAAATTAAGCAATGAAAAAATATTTGTGGTTCTCATCATAAGCATTTGGTAATAAGTTACATGGATAACCATATACATATAACTTTTTACCAATTGCATATATTTTATGCTATCAATTTGTTATTACACTAAAAACATCAACCAAAACTATAAAAATTCTGGGACAGTAACTTTTTTTAATTAGGTTTTGATGTTAAAAGTATTAATTAAATTAGCAATATTATAAATAAAAATTTTTAATAAGATTTTTATTGGTATATATAAATAGAACCTAATCTGCCAAATTAATCCCTTGGTAATTTAACAGAAAATTTTAGTAATTGGAAATAATTTAGACTAATATTAGTGCCATCTCGTGATTAAGAAATATATTAATGCTTAAACTAAGAGTGGTGCCATCTATTAATAATTAAACTAGAATTTTTAAATAATTTATCTAATTATGAAAGGATTAATTTGGTATATTTGGATATCTCCCTTGAAGTTTAGTTTGTTAAAGTTCTAATTATGAAAGGATTAATTTGGTATATTTGGATATCTCCCTTGAAGTTTAGTTTGTAAAAGGGTATATATAACACAACTCTTACTACGCTGCTATAATTTCGACACACTAGTATAATAGTAAAATTTCAGCTCACTTTGGCAGGATGTAACTTTGGCAGGTTTTTAACTTGTACGGATTGCGTTTACATCCTGCCAAAGTGAGCTGAAATTTTACTATTATACTAGTGGGTATATATAATAAATATTTAATAATTTTAATGTTTTATCATTTTTAAATAAGATTGGGAGCCACATTGTAAAGCTAGATAGGTCACATATGGGCTGCATCTTGCAAATCCCTGATATATCTGATCATGATTAGAGTATTTGTGTGTCGGATTGCATATGAATTTCTTCAAGAATTAACTTCAGAAATCATTTTTGTGCTCTCATTAATAATAATAAAAATACAGTGGGTAATATTATTATAATGAATTCGTCGTAATCTTAATTCTGTTAAGACCGGTGCCTAGCGTGTGTAATTTATTAAATTTAATTTTATAACTTTCTAAACTTTTAATTCTAATAAAAGTGCTAAGTAAAAATGGCAATAATTTATTATGGGTCCCTATGGAAATCTGGATAATGCTAAAGAACATGATCGAACGATGTATGATTAAAATATCACAAGAAAAATGAATTATTGTGTCATTAATATTTTTTCTAAAATTTTTTTTTTTTAAATAAAGTTTTTTTTTTTTTTTTTTTCCTCCTCTTCCGACTAATTCATTATATTTAGGTAGATATAAAAGATTTTGTTAATTTCCTAATTAAAATGTAAACTTAGAAGTTCTGACATTTTCTTCTTATTTTTAATTTTTTCTCTCGAACATAATGCCCAATGTCAACATTTAAAAAACGTTCGGAGATTAACAAATAAAATTTCTTTTAAGAAATTTTTTTAAATAAGTTTTAATAATTAATAACCGTAATTTAAAAATATCATTCGTCAGATGTATGATTAAAATATCACAAGAAAAATGAATTATTGTGTCATTAATATTTTTTCTAAATTTTTTTTTTAAAATAAAGTTTGCGTAACGAATTAAGAAATCTTTTAATTGCGTTCAAATTTTATAATTACTCTACAGTTCTCGAGTTTATAACCTATTTGTCATTGCTGGATTTAATTAACTTGCACGACTGTAAAATAAAGAGCAATTCAACATAACAACATCTATCAAATATAATGTGGATCCCATATCAGCAAGCTTGGGAGTTTCCGGATTTTAGAATATTCTGGATTTCCGTTCGTACACCAAACACGCAACGCGAGTAAACCAGAAATAAAAATATCAAGTGCATTTTTATTTATTAAATTTAGTATAAAAATTATACAGTATTCGGATATTTAATAATTTTAAATATCGCTTCAAAGTATTCTGAAAAAATCCGGTTTTTAAGAGAGATTAACAGATCGTTACGGATTTTGGAAAATAAGATCCGATATTGCTAAATTTTCATTTATTTATTTTTATTTTTGGATGAATTGAAGTTCAGAATGTTAATTTTGTATCTCAGATATTAAAGATTTCGATTCTGGGAAAATTTCTAAGAAAAATAAACAAAAATATTAAATTATTTACTTCCATTAAAACGTGAGTAATTTTCATAAATAGATGATTTCGACATTTTTATTTACAATTTATCTGGTTTTATAAGTAAACGTCATTATTTATAGATAAGGATAATAATTCTTGCATTTTTCATAAATTTATGAAAAGCGTGACAAGTTGAAAACAATTGAACCGCCTGTAATGAATCTCTCGTGAATTTTATTTATTTATTTTTACACGAAGTAATAATAATTAAATTTGATTTTATTCAGAAAACTAATGACAGACATATCTAAAAATAGCAAATATATATATTACAGGAGAAAAAATAAAATAAAACCAATTAATTCAAGAAGATTAAATTTATTTCCACTTTCCGAAGTGTTCTTTCAATATTAAAAATTTGATCAAGGACGGAACTTTTGTTATTTATAAACATCAATTTATTATTATTTATTAATTCTGTTTTTTTTTTTTTTTTTTTGAAACGGAGTTGATATTATTTTTTTTAAATAATAAATACCACGTTTTTTTTTTTTTTTTTTTGCGAAACGGAGTTGATATTTTTTTTTTAAATAATAAATACCACGCGTAATGCAAAATACTAGGAGAGAAATAAAAATAAATGAATGTTCAAAAAAAATAAAAATAAAAAGTTGAATATTCTGTTCTGTTGTCGGTAGCATTATAAAAGTAATTTATGTCCGAAAAATGTCTTCATAAACTAATAAAATTATTATGTATTAACAACATTAATTAAATATAAAGCATTTTAAGATGATAAAACTGCCACTAATCGCATTAAAATAAAATCAGGGACGAAAAAAAAAACTCCAAAAAAAAAAAAATGTTTTCTGGGTAATATATTATAGAGATGAGATGCAGGTTACAGTGTCTCGTAACTAATAATCTGTACAGGACTGCAGCATTATTATAAAGGAAAAAAAAAACTGTGGAAAATCCTCAGAGAGCTTTGGGGATATTAGATTGTTCGGTGTACTTATAGTGTTTTTATTCTTAAATGTAATTCATCTGAGAAAGTTTTTACTATGCCAAGGCCGTTGACTCTTCTATCAACATCGTCTTACAACTCAGCAGGTAAAAAAAAGGAACAAATCGCAAAGGGACAACTCAAACTGGTCGTTGTCCTGTCATCAGCCGGATTCGTGCTGTGCAAGCCACCCCGGGGAGACGGAGAAAAGGGACATCTGCGGCCCTGCCACTCGTCCATCACTTCACGTCACTCTAACTACATCTACCCCTGGCGACAGAACAGTGTACTAAGGGGACGAAGATCGATGACATAAACCGTTCTGTCGGTATGAAGTGGCCAATAGACTCGCCAACCAACTACGAGGCGAGTAAACAGAAAAATGACTGCGTGGGAATTCACGCAATGGCTACAACTTGCCAACAAAACTAACTTTCTCGGTTTCGTTTAACTTCCGTTTTCCCCGTCTAATGTCGGAAAAAAAAAAAAAACAACGAGAAGTTCGAAATATGCAGAAAAATGACCCGTTCTTTATATTTGCATCTAAAGAGTATTTTCTGTATAATTTTCGCTGGTACTTTTAAAGGGCATGATACATAAAAAGGCAAACGAGCGAGAAAAGGGGGAAGACAATGACTGATGTCGAGCGGTCAGGACCCATCGTTTGACAATTAGTAGTTCTTTTTTTCCCCCCACCTTATCTCGGCTTGGCAGGGTTCCAAATAAACCTGGCGGTCACAGGATTAACGGCCTACGATACTGGACTATGGCAACATTCTTTACTCAAGTTGGTCACTGGAGAAAGAATGAAAATTTTTTGTTTATCAGAAAGTAAAGTCTTCTAATCAATTAGCCCCTATCTCGGACGAAATAATAACCGGCCGGGGAGGAAAAAAAAGTCCATTTGCACATTATACTAAAACTGTGTGTGTATTTTTATTTTTCAGTTTCCGTAAAGACGTACTCTGTAATGATACACATCCCTTTACTGGATAAAGGCGGCTGGAACTAAAAACAATGCGGGAATATAAACTAAAAATTTATTTTCCGTCTCGGAATTTGCTAACAAAAATGGGATTAAAGCTAGCTGACTTTGTTACTAACAGGGTGCACGGGGAGTTATTAAGAACGTATTCTCTCAAATATAGTAGGGATTACTAAGAATTAAGTATGTTGTCTTTTTATTTTTACCAAAGTTCATAATGTAAGAGATGTCGAGGGGGAGGTTAAAATGTTGTGTACAATCGGATTATTAAGTCCTCTTCAATCGCATAAACAGAACGGTGCAGCTAACTGGAAGAAATCTTTATTTTCCTAGGCAAAAACGGTTCCTTTGATGCAGTCTGCACGGCAGAGCAGAGATAATGTAAAGAGAAGACACCATTACAGGCTCTTCCCAGGCAAATTCAACAAATCTCTCGAATGAATTTTTTCAAATTATAAACTGGATTATATATATATATAAATGATAAATGTTTATAATCTTTATCCCACAACATAAAGGTATATGGTGCAGTCTAAATACATATGATGTTTTAGCAAATCCTTTATTTATCTACTAGATAAAGTTTGACGGCTGATCCAACAGAAGACGGTGAGAAAATGGCAGATGGTAGTAGAGATGTAACGCAAGAACATACCGGTCACTAATAACGTTATTCAGCCCACGGTGGACCAAAGTCTCGCAATGAATCAACAGTAACGATCACGTGATGAAATTAGTTAGTTCGTGGTCAGAAATCCAACGATTTCACATTGTCAGAAAAGGGATTTATAATTGAGGATGAATCGTCAGTATGTCATTTTGATCCTTTTCTGTAGAATTTATTTCGAAAAACTGATCGTTTGTGTTGAATTACTGTATGGCATCACATATAAGAATGCTTCTCAATATTATATTTCCCCTCTCTCTCATTTTTTAATATCTTTTATCATTTAATAATAAATTAAACAACAATGCGGCAAATGCACGTTTCGTGTAAGAACTTCGATAAGCACGAAAAAATTTCCTTTTTCTTTTTGTTTATAAAAAAGTTAATATCTTTTATCATTTAATAATAAATTAAACAACAATGCGGCAAATGCACGTTTCGTGAAAGAACTTCGATAAGCGCGAAAAAATTTCCTTTTTCTTTTTGTTTATAAAAAAGAAAAAAAAAATTTTCGATTTTTAATTTCAGTTCCAGATGATGATAATTAAAATTTATGTAATCCATTTTAATTAGTTTTCATCTACTCAATTAAACTTAGAGACTAACAAAGATCGATGGAGACGTGGTAGGTAATATCCGAAACCATATATATCGAGAAAATTAAAATATGATAATCATATAAATTGCATATATTATTAAAGTTTCTGTTTAACCGATGATAACTTTACACATTTGTTTGTTTAATTGGTCTAAATTATTTTCTTTTTCATGCTAATTTGATTTTTTTTTTCTAAATATAAAAATGGTAGATGGCGAAGTTTCCTTAGGCAATTTTATATCACGATCTCGATTCGTTTCGTTTGTAGCAATTAGTAAGTTATTTTTTTTTTTCCTTTCGATATTTCATTCTAACTGGAGTTCGCAGCACTTTGAATTATAGATCACATTAATCTCATTTACAAGAGGACGGAGCTGACTAATGGTGAATATCCTTCGACCCACAGCTGTTTCTGCTTCTCCCATCAGGCTACCACTTTCCCCGAGGCCATATAATGGCCGATTGTAGCACTTCATCAGACGGTACTTGCTGGTGAATAACTTGTTTCTTCACTTTAATCTTTATCTGATTTAAAAACCCGCTTATTCTACTTCTTGTTTATTAGGTTGTCGATCTCAGGCGGCGCCTGTGACTTATTAAAACTCCCCCAGGAGTAGTAACTCAAATGGCTGACAATATGAATGATGACACGAACAGAAATCTAGCATTTGCGGCCATCTCTGCCAGAAATTCCATTACACTCGCTAGAAAATAACTTTATTAGCTACATTCCGTCTTCCTTTTTGATTACGCAATTAAGGCTTTTGTTATTTCTTGTATAGTCTAAGTAGCTGTGCGGCATTTTAATTCGGTTTTATTCTTAGTTTCACATGTAACGATTTTAAGTTATTCGATTAAAATTTAAGACGGCTTACCGAAATAAATTAATTTTCCCTTATAAAATTTTATATGTATATAAAAAGAAATTTCAACAATATTTCGCTCCCTTTATTTATAATTCATTTTATCTAAAATAATTTTTATCACTGAATTTAATTAGGTTTCATAAAAATTGCATTTCTTTATTCGTCTATTATTGTTAACGCAAAATTTATTACTTCGTAAAAGCATTTTTTTTTTCATATAAAAATGATTATTTAAATTTTATCCTGATAATAATATACTTTTATTTGTTAAATTCAATTTAAAAATAAATATATAGTGTCTGTGCCTGTGTGTAGACCGAGTATGTGTGGATTGTTTGTTTGTGTATATATGTGTAGACTGCGTGTGAGCTGTGTATATATGTGTAGACTGCCTGTGAGCTGTGTATATGTATATGTAAGCTGTGCATATATGTGTAGACTGCGTGTGAGCTGTGTATATATGTGTAGACTGCCTGTGAGCTGTGTATATGTATATGTAAGCTGTGCATATATGTGTAGACTGCGTATGAGCTGTGTATATGTATGTGTAAGCTGTATATATATATGTACACTGCGTGTGAGCTATATATATATGTGTAGGACTGCGTGTGAGCTGCGTATATGTATGTGTAAGCTGTGTATATATGTGTAGATTGCGTGTGAGCTGTGTATATGTATGTGTAAGCTGTATATATATGTGTCGACTGCGTGTGAGCTGTGTATATATGTGTAGGACTGCGTGTGAGCTGTGTATATGTATGTGTAAGCTGTGTATATATGTGTAGACTGCGTGTGAGCTGTGTATACGTGGATAGGCTGAGTGAATATGTAAGCTGTGTATGGGTGTATGTAGGCTGAGCGTTGTAGATTGTGTATGTGTTTATATGCATCTTTACAAAGAAATACAATGCTTATCTGTAAACATAAAAATGCACGTTTGCAATACAATACAAATAAGCAGATTATTAATAATAAATTAAATAATTATATGCAAGTATGATTTCCTTACCTATGTTTTGCATATTATAAACTATTTTAATATGAAAAAAAAATAATGAAAAAAATCTAAGATGATTTTAATTTAAGAATATGGTAAATTTATAATTTAATATTCGTTAAGACATTAAATATTTAAATTCTGAATGTAATATAATATATAGAAGTGTTTTGTTTGTTTCCTCAAATATTGTAAATTTGATGAATTTAAAAACGAATAAGGATTTTATTGGGAATATTTGAAAATGAGATGAATTTCAGTTTATTTTGGATAGTTTTAAAAGAACGAAACGTAGCAGTGGGAGAGAAAAACTGATATTATACAGTAAACAACTGATTGAATATATCTAGAAACAAGAAAACTTTCTTTGGCAGATGGTATATCTGTCTGTGTGTTAAAGCGGTTCGGTTGACCAAAATAGGAATGTTGGCTAGTCTCTACTATTTTATCAGAAAATGTCAATAACTGGGACAAAACTAGAGAACGAACTGGCGATCAAGAAGAGTCTGGAGAATTTCGGTCGCTTGTCACAATCTACCCGGTAGCTGAATTCAATTTGCCTTCGGTGAAAAGTTACATGCCCCGGGGATTGACGGGGATCTTCTACGTATTGTTAAGAGTGGCAGAGCTGAAAGCCTTCGATCCTAGTATCTGGCATCACCACAATCAAGAATCTACGTTGATCTACCTCGGAAATAATGGTCGGAGTATAAAAGATAAAATGTACTGTACGACTTGGCACATACTGATTTTCCATTCCAGTTAAGGATTTTCTCTTTCGCCCAATGGAAGTTAGATATACGGCAGATTGGAATTGCGAATTTGAATATTTTATTTGTAACTTTCGAGACGGATAGCCAGTAAATATTTTTTATTTTTTCCCTTTTCTTATTCTAGCCTCCTGCAAGCGTTATACGTAACGGTCGATTCTTTACAGCTGTCACAATATCTGCCTAAAGACTGTAACAAATAGACAATTCATGATTGATGTCAGTTAACAGAGGCACAAACAGACAGCAAGAATGATTTATTCACGCTAATCCGATTGTTGTCATGGTATAGGATACGATTATTAATGATATAGGTAACCAACGAAGGAGGAGGATCAACTTTTGCTACCCGAGATCAAAATGATTATAGATTACATATAATAAATACATTAATTGAGTGTGACAGTAAAACCCTAAATATATAATTTAAAATTTTGTAGCTCCGTTTCTTGAATACGTTTCACATTATCGATTGGTGGATAACTTCCTTTGCGTCAAAGGTGAAGAATTAGCATTAAAAAGGAGGACGTAGGTCAACCGAAATGAATTTTACGTATTCTACAATACACGGCAGACAGCAAGAGCAGAGTCAAATATCCGTTGTTTAATTAAAATTCCCCAAACTGTGGTCATTTATTGACCTTCTAATTACGTATCCAGAGCTCGAACGTAAAGACTTTTGTCATTCTGACATGTACACCTTGCATTCTGCCAGGGGAAGAGGTTTTCTTGTCAGTTTTAACATATTTTTAAAACACTTGTTTGTCTAAGCGCCATTGTGCTGTCTTACTCAATAAATCAAAAATTTCTATTAACTATGTCAACAATAAATGAACTCCAATTTCCTGAATATTCAAATTACGAACAATTAAACTAACTGCTTTAAACACCATTGCTATAAGTCATTGTGAACGGGCACTACAAAACTTTTTATTTATTTTTAAACAAGATTTATTGAACCGAAAAAATGCTCTGGGGAATATCACAAAATCTTCCCCCCCAAAATAATATAAAAATATAAGACGATTTATGAAAAATGTGCATAGAAAAATAAAGTTTCAATATTTTAAAATATAAAATTCTTTTTTTTTTCCCCTGAAAAGAGAGAGGAAGTGACGGAATCTCAAACAATATCGGCCATTCAATATTAATTTTTATTATTATCCTTAAATAACTTTGTTTATAATCCGTTACAGATGTTGATTTGAATTTAAATACATTAAAAGTAAGTAAGTACTCAATTTTAAATTAATCTTACATGATGCTATTTAGTTAATTTCCAATATTTTTTTTTTTTTTATAGTCACTAAACATATTTCCCTAATCCTGCTTAATAAATATTAATGTAGAGGTACTTCTATAAGATATAACTGAATAATTGATGTAGATTTTTTCCCTGTTGTATAATTCATTAACTCGAATTCTCTCAATCGTATATATAAAGCACGATTTTAATTGACCGAATCGACTAACAAGCTTACATTTTACCGTAACTAGATAATAAGGATTATTTTATCGAAAATATTGTTTGTTAACAGGAAAAAAAAGTTTAATATTGTTAATTGTAATTAGAAAATATTGCATTTTAACACATTTAAGTGGATGATCTCGTTAATATGTAAAAATAATAAATTAATTCTTTTATATTATTTGTGCATTTTTTTTTTTTGCATAACTTTTCACGTAAAATCGTAATCGAAAGAAGGTTTTGGCTCTTCAGAAAAAAATTTATTATTTGCACCAAAATTAGTTTTAAATTATGGCTTTGCTTTTTTAAAAAAAAAAACCTTTGCAATACTGTGCAAGAAAAAAAAAATACTGTAGATAAATTAATTTACGGAAGTCGAATAATCGAATTATTTAAAATTACTGATTAATCTAACGGATATACGGAAGAGAAATTTTGTCACATCTCTTTTAAGAGCAATTATTGTAGCTTGAGGTGTTTTACGCCTTAGAAGCGTGCTCTATCAGTTTTCTCCTTTCTCCTTCAAACCGTTGTCGTGTTGCTCATTTGTGTTATTCTTTGGCACATTAGGAAAATCTTAACGAGATGTCTTTTCGCCAGTTAACAACTATGCGAACAATACAATTTTCTAACCATAAACGACAACGTCATTCTAGTTTGTGAGCCAGATTAAAGAAATGACAGCTATGAGAACGATCAAAATGAGAAATGTCGGAGTGCAGAGGAAATTGTGTGCGAAGTAAGTTTTGAGAGAAGTAGTCGAACAATAGCGATTCTCCGATCCCCAGGGCACTATCAACTCTCTTCTCCAAATAACCGCATTACTCATTCCCGAGGAAACAAACCGCGAAAGTAGTTCGAGATGAGACAGGATATGTTAAAAAACAAAGAACTGAACAGTTTCTGAGTAAAGAAAGAAGTGATTTTCCAGGATGTCATTAAGACTTTAATCACCGCAGAGAATAAGATAAGAAATTAGAAACTGTCTACACTTCGTATTCAGCCCGTACTAACTTCCAACATGGAAATAATTTAAAATTGAAAAACCGCAATACTGACTCTAAAATGTCTCTTTAACAGAAGACATTATTGTGGTAATTTGTGGCATAAACCGTCCAGCCGTATCAATTAGAAACTGTCTACACTTCGTATTCAGCCCGTACTAACTTCCAACATGGAAATAATTTTAAATTGAAAAACCGCAATACTGACTCTAAAATGTCTCTTTAACAAAAGACATTATTGTGGTAATTTGTGGCATAAACCGTCCAGCCGTATTTGAATATATTTCACTGGCAAAACATTGATATTCTAGGCCTACATTGTTTTTTTTTTTCTTCTATTTTTTTGGTAGAAGATTGAAATAAGCTACCGGCTCAATATCTCCATCTTTCATTTTTTTTTTAAATTATAAACTCTTCTAAATTGTATGATTGATGACGGCGATTATGAAAGTCTCTTTTGATTTATTAAGCTAATGATTTATCATTTTTGATTACATATTTTTCGTAGACAAATATTTTTTTTTATTTATTTTTTTTTGGTGACATTCGTTTCAAATTATATTTATTTTATCATGAAAAATGAAAATATCGTTATAGCGAAACGTCTTTAATCCGGAAATCGCTTTATCCGATCAAAATTTTTTTGAATACACAAACTGTAGATTTTTCACTATGAGTATTGTATATTTTCTACATACCCTGTTTATGCTTAAAATTATGCTTTTTAAAAAGTTAAAAGTAAATAAAAAAAATATATAAAGAAAAATTAATTTTGTCATAAGTATTATTTATTAATGTTGTCATTGAAATATTTTTTTATTGATAAAATATGCATAAGAATGGTTCCAGTAACTAAAATCCGGACCAATAGTGTTTAACTGCATAAATTTTATAAGCAAAAACAATGTTGTACAGTATATACATTTAAAACGAGCTAAATATTTGTTAAGTATCAAAATTTCGATCGCATTTTATGCTTAAGTTTGCATAAAGACTTTACATAAGCGAAAATATTATATCGATACTTCATATTTACATAAAAAATGAAGATTTTTGGCCTGTATCATTATTATACAAATCGAAAATACTGTACGAAATAAACGACGAGAAGTTATTCTTTCGTAGATGCACAGCATATTACTCATTCTTTTCTTCTCTTTCATTCAAAAAATGCATTTATTTCCTTCGTTTCTTTCTTTCCTACTGCATATATATATATATACATTTTTTTATTTTATTGTTTCCATTGTCATCTATCGATTTTAATATTAGTATGGTTTTACTTAAGAATAATAAAAAAGAATAAATAAAATTCCGACATCTTTTATTTGGTACATTATTGTTCTGAATCTGACGCAATAAATGCTGTTTAAAAATTTACGTCCTCATCTGGAAACCAGAGTGAAAATTTGAAAGTTTATTGCTTTTTAGCGTATTTTATCGTAGAATTATTTAGACTTAGAATAATTTGAATTGGATATAACCAAACTGCACGATATTATTACTCAGTCAATTCAAAATATCTTGAAGAGAGAGAGAGAGAGAGAGAGGGAGTGAGAGAGAGAAACACACTCCGCATTATTCCATAGCTAAGTACTTACGATCAAATGTAAATTCAAATCTCGTATCCGATGGTTCTCCGTTTTCAGCAAGAAATAATCTTTACTGTGACTTTATGTGAAGGTGTAAAATTCGATATAATATATTCTAATATCACTCTAAATTTCCTTCAGTTTCTGTAAGGAAACTTGCCAAACTTTTTAGCAGGAAGAGTGATGCGATAAGACCATCTAATTTCTAATGTAGTATAGCCCACACACACACACACACACACACACATATATATATATATATCTATATATCTAAGGCAACAGCTGACGATCTCCGCCTTTCTTCTTATTGCCGTCAGTTCTTTTCCTGTTCCATTTCGCTTCAATAAAATGTAAAGTTTACCCACTTACTGGCAAACAGGCGGGGCTGGATATAAAGTGAAGGCTAGAATACAACAATCGGCGGACGGCCATAATATTCCATCCTGTTTCCTACTCAAACTTTCATAACTGCAATAAATGTGGCCAAAAGTAATATTTATACCTCACGCGCTCCCTTCTGTCCCACTAACAGGTCTGGGTCGGAAATTCCGCTCTACTTATTTTTCTCCTTGGTTAGACTAGGAAGCTCCTAAGGGGCTTTCTTTTACAGTTCGAAGAACAGGAAAAAAAATACCAACAGACTTTTATGTTAGTCAACAAATAACCAATGTCTCGGTTTATTATTAACGTTACGTCAAATTGAATTTAAAGCCATAATCTAAAGACAAACAGCCTCTACAAATGGATATAACTACCAATTCAGAGTTATTTATAAATTATATTGAACTACTGTACTATAAAAAATAGCTCAAAGTTAGTTTTGTTTATAATAATTAATATCTTTTCAGGAGAATAGATTACAGAAGTTTGCCTATATATATATATATATAAATATGTAAAAAACAAAAATTAATAAAAAAAGTTATGAACTTTAAAATATTTATTAATATTTTCAGCATGGTTTGAACGGCATCAACATTTCAGATTATAATAAAATGACATGTGACAGAACTTTAAACTCTGCTGAAAATGCTATTATAGTTTTAGAAGCCATTTTCGATCAAACTTTAATCAAAGTTTGGGATTCTATAATGGCCGACGACGACATTCAAAACAGGGAGGAAAAAAATGTTATTTAATACATTTGAAGTATTCCCTGCTTAATATTGCTCAGTTTTTATTTCTATCTTTATGAAAAATGAGAAGTGATATAAACTGCTTAACGTAATCTGGAATATGATGGTGTCCATAAAAATATTTCGTGCAACGCTTCCTTTCAAGCTAGCAAATAATTTTTAAAGAATCCAATATAGTTTGAAGTCGAAGTTACGGTCGTATCGGTGGAAGAGGAGGGGGAGGAGGTGACAACCCGCATTTAATAGCTTCATACGACTGATGAGATTGAGTAGGCCGTTGCGACCTCCGCTCCCTAGAAACGACGGAATTCAATTCTGTAGAGAGTGAATGGCCTAAGTTGAGTAAAAGGGAGAAGAATGGTAGCCCGTTAACGAAGTCCTGTCTGTATCCATACATCTATGCGAGCATAGATGGGAAAACGAGCGCCAAGAAATCCTGGTGGACATGGCAATTCTCAAGAGAAATACGACCTGCGAGCAATATCGTCAATTGGTGTTGGTCTCAGTCTGACTGTCTCTATCTTTCAACGAGAGCAACGATCCGAGCTCGAATTTCTCTGCTCGCCCATCTATTACTGGTCATAGTCTGCCAATATCACTGAGTGGCCCACCATGGCTACCTTTTTTTTTCCTTCTCTTCCGAGCATCCCCGAGTGTGCGTGTAGTAACAGTCCAGAAATCGGATCGTTTTCTCAATCTCCTTTAGTATAAAAAGAAACAAGAAACGCCGCACACCACCTGCTTGGGCTCCCTGGTAACGAGCTCTTAATGTGCACAACAACAATCTGATGGGGGGGATGCGTTCGAAAACGGCCGATTTCCCGACCGCCATTAAATCCCGGTTTGGTAGTGCGGTCTACCTGCCAAGATATCGTTACAGCGTCCATTTCCAGTATAGAAACACGATCGCTTGTCCCGCCATCGACGAAATTACAAATCTCTTAAGGTAACATTTAGCACGATTAAGAAAGTCAATGTTTGTTGCAACGTTAACGATCGCCGATACAACAACCAGAAGTTTTCCACGTTTTATGGTAGGTCTACCACGTTTACAGGATTGCAATTCGGATAACGGTTTCTGTTTCCCGAAACCTCAAAATTTTACCACCAAAGTCTTGGAAAAGGAAATTCGTCCACAGTTAAAAATCATTGACAAACCGACTCTACAAGGTTTCTTTAAACCAAAGGTTTTCTTTATTGAATAGTGACAGGTTTATTGCCGAAGCCTCTTTACTGACATAGTTTCAATTTATCGTATTTTCCAACATTCGATCATTTTAGTCGGTGCTTCGTTAAATCGAGACTACAGACAGAAATAACGAGATTGGTTACGCTTGGAAGATTTAACGAATTTCTAAAACAGCAATCTATCGCAGACTACGAATAAATCAAGTATACGCGAATTCTTTATCTATTATTCGTTACGGGGAAAAATTATGTTAAATTTAAAAATCACTTTATAAATATGAAATTATATGTACGAATAGAAACGACTGATGAAAAAGAGAAACTCGTTTATCATTAAGAGAACAGTAATCATCTTATATGGCCAAATTTGTCTCTCTCTTTACTGTTTCATTCACGATTATTAAAATTTGGTATATATAATATTCGAATTTATGTCAAAAAATTTTAAATCGTAGTTCCTCTAAAAAGACTAAAAATCCGCAGGGGGCGTCGCGTCGTAAAAATGGCTGCATACATCTTGATATAAACACATGTAAGAGTTTTCACCAACGTTTTTTCACTTATTACTATTGTTATTGAATTTAAGAAAGAACTCGTATCGGATTTAATTAAATACGATTATTATTCATTATTTAACACTTTTAAATCTTTACAAATATAAACCTGAATCTTTCTCATGAACATTATGCAGCAGAACTTTTACAATGACATAGATAGAGTTGATATTTTATCTCGGTTTAGTGAACGCAATCCAATTGTCATTCAGACGTTCAACACATCATCATTTATCCAGAATGTAAACAAGTCTGCGATCTTCGCCTGTTTGTCTCTAGGGGCTTCAACCGGATGGACTGGTCTATCCGGTACGTCAACTGCACACCACTTCAACTCATGACTGTCCACTAATTTATTCTGCCAGAGATAGAGTTGACGCGTTTCCAGGTAGATATAATGCCTCTTGGGAACATCCACTTCAATTGTGTTTTATCAATTCAGCTTTCTCTCCTCTCTCTCTTCTATTTTCCGCACTCAATATAAAAGAGTACACGAGTAACTCCATCGATAAATTACAACAACAAAAAAAAAAAAGTTTTTCGGTTAATGAAAATAATTTAAATGACAATTCTATCAATTAAAAAAATATCCAGGCAGAATAAAAAATGCGTTTATCGAATTTCGGAGCGATTTTAATAATTTAGAAGTCCAAATCCGTAAAAATGGAAAAGTTGATTCCGTTCCGGAGTTTGTTGCGCTGGAAGAATCTTTTGCTGAAGTTCGGAAATTATTGTTTATATGTTATCATAACTTTTAATGAAAACATTATGAAGAGTTAAGAAAAACAAAAATTGGTAAAGGATGCAATTAATTTCAAATATGAGGCCAAAATACAGTCGAGAATTGTTCGCGCTGATGGCTGCTTTTCAGAACTAATTAATAACGGCGTAATTAGTTTCGTAATAATATATTTAAATATAATATTTCGTAGAAACAACATTATTAACGCCTGCTAAAATCATAATTACATTATCCTGTGAATATTTATTGGTTTTATAAATAACTTTATAACGTTCGTTAAAATAAATAAACAGAATATTTGACGAATTTCACGGGTGAAACAGTAGTCGAATTAACTTATCTCGAGAAAACTGTATTAATAAATCTTTACTTCGTTTTAAAACCTGATTTAAAGGACCAGAAACAGAAAACGGTTCGTCATAAAACTACTGTCGTTCTCGTCTAGTTTTTTTTTTTTTTTCCTTCCTTTCAGACATAAGAGATAAGACTGTTTCGGATGAGACGGTTCAGAACCGGTAAAAATAACTGGAGTGTACAATAGCAGGAACTATTGTAAATCGTATTAGAGAAAAGCCGATTCTCCTGAGTTAACAAGCAGCAAGAAGAGTAGGGGGGAAGAAACAGATGAACCGTCGAAACTGTATCGCATTTAGATCTGTCGATTTGTACTTGGCATTCATAAGATCTGAGGTAACCGCATCAGAAACTCCAAGTGTATGAAAGAAAAGACGATCCTCACAAAACAACTAGGAGAGAGAAGAGATGTAAGGGTGGAATCTTCAAACCTAATACACTTCTACTTCCGTCGGAACGATTCCAGATGGTGATGGGTCAATGACATTCTAAATGTTTCTCTTTTCTCTATATTGTGGTAGTCGAGAAGAAAATAAGAGTTGCTGGTAATCGTCTGACATGAAAATACAATAATATTTAGTTGTCGACTGGAAGCAGGAGAAAAAAATGATTACAAAACATCTCAAATAACATCAATAACCTACTCTTAATAGGCAAGCGAAATGCTATAATAATTTTTCGAGTAATGACGAAATAATTTCGGAGAAATTCAGATAAATGACAATTAATGTACGATAAGTTATAAAAATGCCATTTTCCGGCTCTTTTCTATAATTTACGTGTTTAATATCTAAATTCTTGATAAAAAAAATTGATAAACATTAAAAAATTATTATAATGATAGCATATCCATGCTGTTTTTTTTTTAATGAAATGTTAAAACAATGACATACAAGATTTTTACATTTTGAATGAAACCGCTCGATAAAATTAACTTCATTCTTAAGACAAGATTTTTTTTTCTTTCAATAATGGATATCTGTAAAAATCGAATAAAACTCTTTGTTATATTTTTATATCCATTCAATTATTATAATACACGTAATAATATAGAGTAATATGCGGCGAATTGATGTCAGCTTCTGAACGCAATTTATTTATGAACTGCTACGAACCATTAGATAATGATAAATAACGTGGGACTGACATTGAGAGATGAACATCTTGTCATGGAAATGTCACATGATCGTTATGATCGCATCGGTTTTATAAATTTTCTTAGAGGAATGACAAATTAAATGAATGCCATTTATAATATAAAGATGTCACAGTTTCCTCGTCAAATAAGCGTGGGGCTAGATGCCCCTCACTGCTATAAACATCAAAGTTTTTTAGACTTCATTTTTCCTTTCGTTCCTTTTGATAAAAAGCAAAACGTAACTGCGGAAAATGTGCCAAATCACGTAAGGTTATTATTGTGCGCTCAGGTTATTAATTAAATAAAGACAAAACAATGTAGATATAATTTTTCTTGCGATTCAAGCTATAATGAACATATCTGAAAAAGCAAAACGTAACTGCGGAAAATGTGCCAAATCACGTAAGGTTATTATTGTGCGCTCAGATTATTAATTAAATAAAGACGAAACAACGTAGATATAATTTTTCTTGAGATTCAAGCTATAATGAACATATCTGAAGTCTAATCTACTACTAAAACTTGAACATGTTTGAATAAATAAGCATTTAAAACAGAAGGTGCAATCGTAAAATATATTAAAGTACAAGATAACCTAAATCAACATTTTTTAGTATCTTTAATGAAAAATTTTCTGATAAAAGCAAAGAGAATATTTAGACTAACTATAAAAAATAATCAGTACGCTATTTAAGAAATCTGATCGATTAGAAAATCTCACATAGATAGTAAACTGACCAGAACAGACATCTTTATTTTTTGTATAATTTTTAATTTGGATTTTTGCCTTCTATCGAGGCCAACAAATTGGCTCATAGACGGTCGTCTTTCCAGACAGTAAAGAAGTGCAGTTGTAAGCTTCTTGGGCCAATAATAATCAATCCGCCATATACAAATATTCTAGTATAACAACAATAACAGACAGAAAAATTTATCTTTCTTTATGCCAAGTCGGATTATATAGTTCAACAACAATAAATCATTTCAAAAATTATATGTTTACTAGCAACGTCCCAAAGAAGAGAATGTTTTCTTTCTACGCGTAATTAACATAAAAATTTCGTTTAAAACAATAATGACGAAATTTTATAACCACTTTTAATTCGGAAACAGCCACCGTAACCGTAATCGTTCCTGTTTACAACTAATATCAAATCGCTGTAATTTTAGACACACAAAAAATACGTTTTAAAGCAAACATATGTAATTATAAAAATGGATTTAGCAGAGAAAATTTAGTAATTTCTATCATCTAAATTCGACGAAAATTTTTGCCATCTTTTAATGCAAGACATTAAACTTCTAACAAATTTACGATATAAATTGAATTTATAAAACTTCTTTTTATAACAGACGTGTGTTAAAATTTTATAAACGACAATTACTTGACATTTGGAGAAGTATTCGTAAAAATTACAATATAATATTGGTGATAACGAATGCCATTCTTCCCGTCACAACTTAGATCAGTAGCAGGTATAGATTAAGCCCGCAGCGTTATAACCATTTGTGCAGTTTAAAAGGGGCATAAAAACCTCTAACCAATCAACTAGACAGTAATGCTTACTGACAGTACGCAAAGAAGTTTTTCGTATATTAAATACAGGATATAAAATTCGCCCCAACTTCCTCCTATTCGTTAGATATTGGCCATTCCGGAATGCGCATTTAGAAAGATGTTCGGGTTGTTATTCAGTTTACTAGATCAGGACGAAATTTGCCTGATATGTCGATCGAAAATAATGATTTCGATGGATTTATGCTCTCCATATACCACTAGCTTAAAGAGTGTTGGTGGATAAGCAATTTAACCCGTTTGTGAACATAATCGCGACATTACTCATACAAAATACAGAGAGAATTCTGGGGTAGAAACGGTATTGTTGGATTGTTGTTGTTGTTCCTCATTCCATACGCGATAAAATCGAGAAAAAAAAATTTTTATTGCTGAACAGAATATAAAAAAAAAAACATTTCATACAGTAAAAAAAAAACAATATATAAAGAATAATTTATTCTATAACTTCAAATTTAACTAGTTATTGACTATTACGATTATGTTTCTTGTTGGAATCAACGTTTCAATGCAGAAAAATCATCGATGAATATTAATGATTTCGTGATTTCAAAATGTTTGAATAAAAAAATAATAATGAATTTTTTGTAAAAAGTTATCATTTCACGTAAAAAAATGTGAATAAATAATTCAAGATAAAAAAAAGAAAATCAAATGTAGTTCTACAACAAATCAGATTATTTTTTGATATATTCAAACTATCGGCAAACATTAAATATTCGAAAAAAAAAAAAAAACAGATGAAAAAAGTTGTAAAGCATAGAAAAAAAAAAAAAAAAAACAGATGAAAAAAGTTGTAAAGCACCAAAGACATATTTGGAAGCGTCTTGAATTTTCTAAACTTTATCAAATCTGAAAATGAAGATTTTCGAACGTAATGTCTTGTGATGAAGGTAAATTTTATCTTGATGATTCCGGCGGTTTCCGGTTTTATTGGATGTTGCGGAAATATTCCGGTTTTGATATCGATTCGAGAAGTTTTTTTTTTTCTTTAATGGAAAAGATAAACTTAGCCGCATTGTTCCTGTTTGCACGAATGCAAAAAAAAAAAAAATATTAAGAAATGTTTTATAAATATTTATTGCTCTTTGCTATGAAATTGTTGGTAGAAATCTTATTGATAAGAGGAAAATATTCTGTTTGTATTTTCTACTATTTTAATATTTTATCACAAGAAAACTATAACAGTAAAATGACATCATCGATCCGAATCCAATTTAAGATATGTAAAAATAAGAAATTCGAATAGTAACAGTTTCACTGAATTTGAGTAATGATGATAGAAGTTTAAGAAGAAATATATAGTGTATACATAATTTTTAGATTATTTTCCAAAGAAAAATATGTCTTATAAGATTATTATGCTGTTATCAGTCTGCATGTTTGTTGTATCTGATGAATTAATTAATAAATTTTTATAAAATTCGGTTATTGTGATCTCAATGCTGTATCTTTTAATTCCATAGCATCAATCATTAAAAGTTCTGAGATTTTAATATTTTTTGAACTAATCGATGGATTTTTATAAAAATTTAGATTAATGTCATACCTCGATGATGCACCAATCGACTCTATCTTCAACAATTGAAAAATGGCAGACATTCAAAGCTTCTAAGGTTCCACTTAATAATTATTGAACTGCAGCAGTTTTTTTTACAAAATTCGGTACATATGCTATCGAAGATAATTTGATGTCATGCATCCTAATTGCGCATCTTTTAACTATTCCACGTCAGCAAACATGTACCGAAAACATGCAATTAGTTTTTTTTTTTTTTTTTCAAAAATTGTCCTCCACAAATGTATTCAAAATAAAGAAAATATTTTTAGAATTAATACTGAAAAATAACTAGATAGGTTGTTAAACTGTATACCACGATAAGGATAACAAACTGGATAAATTGTACACAGAATTTCTATGGAATTTGGTTGGAATTGACGACTTGCACCATTTTTCAACCTGTTTCGACTTACATAATAATGCACCAGTATAGCTGGCATCACAGTTATGTGAAGGTAACGTAATACTAGAGATGCAATAAATGAATCAATGCTAATCCAGGAATTTCACTGAAAAAAATTACAAATGAATCTAGTTATTCTTTTTAGGATAAACTAAAGCTCTTTTAAGTAATGATCTGGCCATTAAGGTAATTAATAGGGTATACATTTAAATATCTACCCTGCAAAGGAATGTCGGATAATAAATTTACTTGAAAACAATGCAAACATGGATAAATTAGGAAGGCAAAAAATGATTAAAATTATTTTGCTAACTGTAAAATATGATTCTGCATAGTTTACAAATAATCGAACAAAATAATATCAAGATAAATTGGATTATCTGTAGCTATTTAATTTTGTTTACTACCAAATAATGCGGAATTTAAAAAGTTTACCAGAGTTCTTTTTTTTAATAAGGTAGAAAAAAAAAGTCGTATTAATCCTATTATACAAGCGATATCTATTATTTAATTTTATCTCTTGGAAAAAAAAATAAATTTATTAAATCTATAAATAAAAAAGGAAAAAAAAAATTAAAAACTTTTTTGCCACCGCAAAGAAAAGAAAAAAAATATCTTACTTACCGCTACTGCCTAATGAGAATATATATAAAAAAAATTATTAAATATTTTTATTTGCGGTAATAATTAAAAAATAAATATTCTGGTAGAAATTATTCGTTTCTTAGAAGTAGAAGTTATAAAGAAAAAAATCTTTTCAAAAACCGAGGCCACGTTGTATATAAAAAAACGAGAGTCATTTGCATTATAACGCCACTTTAGAATGCAAATAACGCGATTTAAAAAAAAAAAAAAAACATTTTTTTAATGTTTAATTTATTTACATATCTTAGTAATTCCCACTTACGTTGGTAATTCTACGTTCTCAGACAGAGTATACGGCTTCGGAATAATATACAAATATAGTATTTGTTAATTGCAAACACCATCTCGCAGAAAAATTTGATCGGAAACGTGGTATAGTAGCACGATTTATTTTCACAATAATTTATTTTTCATAGAAATTTAATGCTGTTCACGTTTTAAAATTACCTTTCATAATACGGAAAAATTTCACAGAAGTCAAACTGAAATTTATATCTCACTTAACGTATACAAAACGGTGAAAATTCCGTTAAAAATCCCCGACGTATAATGATCTAAAATACTGATAAGAAATTAATGTTTGGCAAACACGAAAAGCGCATAAAATAGGAAAAAAATCGATAAAAATATTTTTAACTATTAATGAAAATTAGGAACATTTTTAGACTCGTAAAAAATTTTCATGAGATAGTAGTATTTTGCCAGTAAATGTTTTTTTTTTATTATTTATATGTGACAATTATAATATATGACTACAATGATATCTCGCGATATATATAGCAATTCTTTAACAACGACCAAATAGTTATCGGCCGAGGAAAAACATATACAGTACACACACACACACACACATATATATATATATATATATAAAATAAAAGAATAGATATTGTGCGTGGTGATGGCAGAATTGCGAAAATTTTCTATAACGTAAATTCCACGAGGTTTATGGCAAATATCACCAATAAACAAGATCATTTTGAAATGGTCTAACACTCAGAAACAATCACGAAGTCCTAGAAGCTCAATCTATCTGATGGAGAGATAGGACCCATAACAAACTCGGAGTAGGTTCATAACATAAAATTTCCAGAAATAAAGCAGTTTCGAGTAGCCTTCTTTTATGTGGAGCGACGAAACTGATCTGTTTTTGTACCTAAAACCTTTTTGATTTCATAGAGAAATACTATAATCACGCTTATATTGATGTAAATGGTTAAAAAAATAATAATTTTTAAAGGAAAAAATGCCAATAAGTAGATATATAAACGTTTGTTTCTACAATTAAGAACAAAAATCGTAACCTTATTGTCGTGTGCTGCTATCATAAAAATCGGCATGCTGAAAAAACTGCACTTAATTTGCTATTTAACACCATTTTAACATTAAAACTTAAAGCAAATTATAAATTATTGATTTAAACTGTCATAGGAGAGCAATTAATGCTGAAACGTTACGAATCTTAAAAGCATTTGTGTGTAGACAGTCAAGCTGATAAAAGTGAAAATTTCTTCAAATTTATATAAATGCTGAAACGTTACGAATCTTAAAAGCATTTGTGTGTAGACAGTCAAGCTGATAAAAGTGAAATTTCTTCAAATTTATATAAAAAAAAAACGAACAAATTATAATAATCATCATTACTGTTCTAAGAAAAAAAATCACTTTTGAATATATTTTATCAATCTAAAAAATGAAATTTTTTTTTTACAATTTATTAGAGAGCTTATCCGGCTTTATGGAAATTTACTTGGGTCTTTTAAAATTTTCTAAAATGGATATTCTACAAACTACATCGTTATTTTTATTTATTAATGGCAGATAGTCGGATCCGATGGAATTTTTGTTGATGAAAAACGACGTAACTATCGCATTATTTACTTAAACGGATTGCTTTTTTCCTGTGGCAAGATCCAGGCATTTCTATACGTCGGACGGAACAGTTATCATTATTTCTATCCTATTACAATTCTATCACAATATAGCATTGGCACAACCATCGAACATTCATCAGACGAATGGCCGCTATAAAATGATTGCCAAGCACTTCCCTGTATTACCCCGAACCACCTCCATATTGCGTCATCAATACCTGAGAGTCAGTGGGGACATAAACGGAAGTCTGAACATGTTCCCCTAATGTGGATAGCGACAAATGTAACTTCACTTATGCGGAATCAAATATCGTATATAGCAGAAGTGCAGGCAGTGAATAACTGTATTTACAGAATATCCGATGGTTTTTTTTTTAAATATTTCATTCACGTCTTCTGTAGTGTTGATCAAACAGAGTTTTGGGGTGAAAAGTACGTGAAGTGTGACGCTAACGAGGGAATGGAAGTTCCTCACACAGCTGCGCACTAGATAATTGCCGAGATGTCCTTTTAATGTCACGCTTGTCCTGTATATATTTGCAGTAATTAATTGACACCGAAGTAACACATCTTTCCTGCGTTAACCAACTTTCTGTTATCGAAATTTTGCCTTCTGTCGACATTAGCGTATAACACCTGGAATCTTTCTCAGCCACCTAACCGAAGGCATTCGGTTGATTTTTCTTTTCTTGCATCTATCACGAGAGGTAACAGAAGGTAATGCGCGAATGCTGTTACGCTAAAATGAAAGAGCTGTAAATATCGCGTTTTTCGAGATGGAGTCTGTTTTGAAATCTTAATGCGGACAACCTAAGTTCGACAATTGAAATCGTAATTAATCGAATGCTATAGCATGTTCATTGCCGAATTTTATATCGATTGCAACTGCATACTAATGATGATAAAAAAAAATAATAATAAAATTTGCTTGGTTGAGCGTTATTGTAGAGAATATTTTATATGGAATTGTATAAAATCCGATTTTTCTCTTTTAAATCTCACTATAGTGTTGTAAGATTACATCATTCCTTTGTCGTGTGTATGTGTGTTATAGTCACTTCTTTATACTGTATAAAAGAAAAACTGTATCGGAAGAGTATTACTGGCAGATAGCGACAGTCAATAATAATACGAGTCTATAAAACAAGATTTACCTAGTAATATTTAAATGAAAGTAGATTTTCTTTCTCGGACGTGAAGCATACGTGGTCGGAATGAAACTCAATTCGTCGTCAATCCCCAGATTTAGCTGGCCGTGAAATATAGCCACCATACACTCGACCCATCGTCGAGGGGAACCATGCGTCAACTATGGCTATTTTACGATTCCGAGCAGGTACCAAGACAAACTATTTGTCAACAGGATTTTCTTCTGGAAGATATGAAATGTTCGCTCACACATGACGATACGGCTATTTTCGGAGAAAGCTGCGAAATAATCCTTCCTTAGAAGAGGAAGAACCTTTCCATTAACAATGGCTTACAAACGACGCATCTCCAACATAAGTTACAAAGATTACAACAGCATAATTTTGATTTATTTAAAAGTTTTTTTTTTAAATAAATAAAAATATTTTATATGGACTTAAAGAGGGATCGGATTTAGAACTATTTTAAAACGAAAACTGCTACGATTGTAGGGATAAACGAGCGCTAAATCGTGCTGTCAAACTGGCTACATGATTAATGGGACATCAATTAACTGGTCGTCGAGTAGATTCCGTTCCAGTAGGGAAATGATTAAAGACGAAACGTGCAAAGTGCAAACTGCAATACCGTCCGCTTTGTAGTTGAGTGATAGTAGAAACTGCTGATTTGGCTGATCATCTTACCGCCTAGTCAAATGGAGTTTTCTAGTTTCTGTTAAACTTTACCAAATAATCGCCAAAGATATATTTGATAAAAAAAAAATCCCACATCTGCCATTTTATGCGTTAAAAAAATAGATATTTAATAAAATATGGTTTATTGATTTCCATATTTATATATTAGGAAAGTTGCTAAGATTAATAATACTGTATAAATAAAAAATACAGTTGTTTTGGAAGCAATTATTAGAAGCTAAAAAATAAATTATTATATATCTCACCTGAAGGCTTTGTTAAAGACGGCGGTACATCAGGTTTATTAATGGGTAATGGAGGAGACGAACTCGACGCTGATTCAGTGTTTCCTGAAGAGTTTGTCTTCGTATCATGATGAGGTTCTGACGTTACAGCTGTGGCGGTGCCGTTAGTCAATTTTGGATACTCCCAAGGCGGATCGTAATCATCCGATGGCCTGTTGTCATTCTGAGGACTCTGGACATCCCCACAACTTGTGGCGTGACAAGGAAACCGAGTACTTTCCAATGCTGCCACTTTTCTGGGCACATTATTAGGCGAGTCCGAACTCACCGATAATTGGTCCATGTCCTTAGTGGTTTTTAGATTGGTACCGTTCATTACCCTTTCTGGTCGGTGCGTTTCATTGGAGGTAGAATTATTTTTATTTTTGCATGGTTCGGATGGTAACACTTTAATACCTTGATGACCGTGAATAGGTTTCTTGGTAACAAACGGAGAACCATTCTGATTATTGAGCAAAGTCCTCGGCAAAGGTTCGACACTAGCCGTAACGCGAATGTGATGCGCTTTTGGTGACGACGATGGATCCCTAACCAGGGTCACTTTTCTCTTTTCGGTCGGTGTTAAATGAGGTGGAAAAGGTCTTGGAGCCAAGCGTGGCGACTCCCTGAGGACACGAGGTTGATGTGTTGGCGTACTGGACGATGAACAACTACCTGTACTAGACGGCGGTCTAGAGGTTATGCGAAGTCCCGCCCCGTCTCCCGATCCCAACCTGGTCCTTAGATAGTCACTGTGAAGAACAGGACTCTGAGCTAAGCGATCAATGTCTTCCACTTCCCTTTTCACCCTACTATCAAAGGCTGTCTCATAGATATGCCTTTGTCGTGTAGTCATATCGTCGTCTTCCTCCTCTCCTCTTATTTCTTCAGCTGTTAAGGACGATTCGTCTGTACTCAATTGTTGAGTGGACGATATTTGCAAGCTGCTGGCGAAATGTCGCCCGACACTCCATTCCCATGGCTCATCATATTCGTCAGCCGGTCGGACATCCTCATCGTGGCAATTACACGTACTCACCTCCTCGTAGTAATCATCGTCTTCTTTTTCAACTAAAAATAAGAAAAAAAGAAGAGAATTATACACAAAAAATTCGACAATTAAGTAAAGAAATTTCTGTTAAAGTTTCTACGATTTTTCAATATTCAATTTACACACTGCGGATGGAATGATATACGAGAATATTATGGATAGCGCAGTGCCGAAGAATTTCAAAAAGTTTATGAGTAGAATCTTCTTTCGCCTCTCTTGAGAAAAGGGATTCGAGTTTCTAATCAGACAGGTGGGAATAGTTTCTACATGCAAAGACAGAAAATCGATTTAAGAGGAATTTTTTCCCCTCCTCTTTTGAAAGAGGATCCGTAACTTCGCTTAAACTTGAGAAATAATGCTCCTCCTTCACGATATCTTTCATAAAGGAAAACCACGTTCGATAGTTCTCGGAGTTTTTACTTTACACTTACAGGATTGATGACAATACAAATTCCTGAAAATCGGATAACGTAATAAATACCATAAAACTGACGTGGGAGATATATTGATTTTTGTCCCCCGGTACACCGAGAAAATAAAGCCTGGTAGTATTACTTTTTTAAGATAAATATTCTAAAAGTACTCTAGTTCTCTGGAGCTTATCAAATTTTCTTCCTGATTTTGCTTTTTCTTTTACAATCTAATTCAATATGCAAAACTTTATGTAGGTCTCTGTCTTAGATCGCAGACGGTTGTAACGAAATTGCATACTTCTTACTCTTTTATTTTTAAAATATGTAAATTTAAAGCAAGTCTTATATTTCTTTAATATCATTCAGTTTGACAATCAACAGAAAACAGTTGTTGTGGATACAAACGGAGAGAGAAAAGATGGAGAGAGGGGAAGAAAAAAAATAAAAAATAGAAAGAAATATCCGGACTCGTTTTGGAAATTGTTTCTATAAAAGATATTGCCCATCTTTCCGATTGAGAAGTTCTGAAAGCAGAAAAATCTGGCTGGCAAATCCCAAAGCACTGACAACTGGCAACAAGTGACTTTTTCTAACTATGGAATGGGCACGTTACATGACCATCTCAATCGGAATGAGAAAGGTACATTAATTCCGACTGTGGGGACCATTTGTTATCTTCTCCTGGTTACCCACCTGGAAGTATCAGCGGGGTATATATCATCCAAAGCTTCTCTTACATCGATTAGTTGTCTAGAACAGAAGTTTTCGAGATCATGCACTGAACTATCATGTGTTAGAAATTTTTGTCAAGTTCAATCACAAAATCGCCAACTTTTAAAGTAATCACACGTCAGAACAAAAATGTCGAACAGATTTCATTATATTATCAAAAAACTGTGACACACACTTAACATTAAAAAATGGAGAAATATTTCTTAAAAGATAATTTACGTAGATTGATGACTGACATTTCGACTTAATAATTATTTTAAAAAATATTATTATTATTATTTACAACGAAACTAGAAGAGAGACATTAAATGAAAAAATAATAATAGTAAATTAGCTATATTTCTGAAATCAGCTGTTATTTCCAGGACGAATAACACGGTCGCTAATTCCTATCGATAACACAATGTAATTACGAAATCCAATCAATGTACTGAATGTTATGATGCTAACCTAGAAGCAATGATGACGTCTCATATTCTAGCATACCTTCAAATATTTTTATCGTTAAAGCCAGTGTATCGTGTATCCAATCAGTCAAAACTTGTAATTAATTTACAGAGTTTAAAAGTTTAGTTCAAATATTAATTTCGCATTTATTACAGGATTCAAAAACATCTCGATTTTTCGCGTCTTTTCTTTAATTTAAAAAAAAAAATCCGAATAATAATGATTACAAGAAATACTCAAAAATAATTTTCTGAAAAAACAAGTAAAATTTTGAGAGAATTTCAATATTTCTGAATTTTTCTGTCATTATCTGAAGAAAGGGAAGAAAAGATTATTATAGGTTCGTTTTTGAAAAAAAAACAAAAAAAAAACACGTCAATAAATTCAAATATTATACGTGTAACAAATACTTTATAATGGAAAAAAGATAGATAAAAATGAAAAATGGCTATCATTCGGCAAATCTATGTATTAAATCTATATTAACATCGGTATCCAGATCATTATTTACCTCTTTCTGTTATCATTACTGAAGCTTTTTTGTGCTACGAATAACTAAAAACTTATCAGCAAAATTCTTAATTTATTATAGATATAAATAAGGAATAAACATTTTTAAGCACCTGAATGAAGTTTGCTATTTGTTACGATATATAGGCCCTATAATTAGTTTAATCAGTGTTTATGTTGCTTCATTGTTTCGTAGATTTGAACCGAGTGAAGTCGATAAACTGCAATAATTTTTCGGGATTTTAGATGATTACAAAAGCAGAATTTTTATAAGTGAGAAAGTAATCCCGTATAAATGTTTCATTTCCCGAAGGATAATTTTAACAATGGAACCAATTAAAAGAAAGTTGTGTTATCAGTACGTAATCGAGCAATGTCTACGTATTAAGCTAACAGGCGATAATTAAGTAATTGTATCAAGCGTTAAGTCGTCCCAATACGCGTACAATTGGACTGGCGATGTCAGATCAATTTAGTCTGGCTAACGTGAAAAGTCCGGTTTGTTAATTAGCGACAGAGAAATCGGCAAACTTAACGCTTTTAAAAACGCATTATATCCGATTGCCGACATTAATTACCATTGCAAGTTAGACAGATACCCAAACATTCATTAATAACCAGAAACATCAGAAGAGATTACGGATTCGTTACAGAAGTTGAAAATCGACTGCAACCAACGTATAGAATGATAGTTGGAAGAGCGACTAAAGTAAAAAAAAGAAAAATTAGAAGAGAAGTACGATGAGATTTTTCTTTAACGGGTGCGTGCTTCATAAATCGCCCCCCGAGAGAGAGAGAGAGAGAGAAAGAGAGGAAAAAAAGAAGAGAAACGGCGAGGTCAGATGTCGCCTTGCGTCATCTACAGGGAGATGTTGTTAAAAGCCTTTTCTTGTCACATCCGGTTCAATGTATTAGTGTCGTTGTCCCAAGACACAGATTCTCCTTCATTAGTTCTAGAACAGTTTTTCTTCTTCAGTCTCGACATTTATCACACAACACGTGCTTGGCTGTGCACCATACATAACACACGTACAGGTAAATAGCCCGAGAACAAGGTCCCGAACCGATAGTTTTGGGGATAGAATACATCCCGTAGGAACTCAAATTCTGAATCTTCTCATCTTATACTTATTTCAGGTAAGAGCTCCTTGGTAAAAACCGTATTTCCAGAAAGTCAAACTACTGGAAATAAATAAATAAAAAAATAGTTGTATTATTTTATATTCTCTCTCACTCTTCTGGTTTAAATAATTGCCGTCATTTTTTGTAAAAAGAAGAAGAATGGTCGGATGTGACAGAGAAGAAAGTCGGAAAGAACTGGAGATTAATTCGTAAGGTGATGGACAGGTTTTAATATCTGGCAGACCTGTCGCACGCTGGCATTCCAGAGTTTGTAATGACGTCAGTCGGGTATTTCCTTTAATCTGCTTAAACGTCTGGCAATATAGGATACGGTGAGCCGAACGGATAGGAATATGTAGACCGTTGTCGCTCCATCCTAAATCCACTACCCGCAGAGAATGGGTGATAATGCGATCAAGACATCAACATAAATAAACAAGATAGGAAGTCAATAGTAGCGGCAGGAAACGAACTTTCTACTTAATCCTTAGTCAAAGTTACGATCTAGTCCGGAAATAACCCGAGTCTGAAAGTGGCATCGATGGATGTCATCTCGCAGGAGTGACATGTAGTCCTCTTTTATAGCTTTCCGTTCACTATAGCAAGTAGAAAACTCTCGTAATGAAAATACTTGGTTGAAGGTTGTAATTTCTTATCACACAAATCACGGGTCCTGTCACTGATGGCTAGAATCCTATCAACCGAAACGATCTGACAATTTCTTCTCAAATCTAAAAGAAATACAGGCATAGGTTCGCACACACAATTACCAGCGTGATCCCTTTGATCTACTTTGATTGCTACCATTTTGATCGATAACGTTTCGTACGAAACGAGATCGACAATCTATAAAAAAAAAGTTAAAAAATATAACTTAATAGATAGTGAAAAATATACTTTAAAAAAATAAATAAAAAGATTGGAATCTAATCACGAAATAACACATTTCGGTCCAACCTAAAAAAAAAAACACGTTTTCGTCAAAGAAAGGAAAAGTGACAAGCGTGACAGAAACGTGACGGTGTGCAAAAAATCCGAACCTCGGATGTCAGTGAGCTGACACTAATTCCAACTGTCTGCTGTCCTAGTGCATTTTTGTCTTTAGATAATCTCGGATCGACGTTCTTAGTTAATGGACGTCTGGATCGGCCTATATTATCCTCAGAAAGCCAGATAATGTACCGAAATCTGCAGCAGATAATTTTCAAACCATCTTAAGACATATAAAAAGAGTTAAAGAGCATTCCGAAAGAATGTTTCAAATCACCTATTTATTGATAAATTAATTAATATAATAATTAGAGAAGAACAATTGAGATCGATCACTTATTGCAAGATTTACACGCGAGTAACGAACTGCATTCAAAAAAGAGAGAGGAAAAAAAAAAAAACGCAAATTCAATATTGTCACACTAGTTTAATCCTAGTAAAGAAGTCATTGAATTGGCTTGATGAATTAAAAGTCAATCTTTCCAATTGTGACAAAGAAGAAGAAATAACATTATAAAGGGAAATAGGTTTTCTAATTAATGAAGAAAATACAGAAAAAGGTTAATTAATTTGCAAACTTCCATAGAGCAGTAGTAGCAACGACAACATGTTTGCTACTTGCAGTCTAATCCGATTCCATCACCAAGAGGCGTGATGTCTAGTCCCAAGAGAAGGTCGAAGAGATTACAACCAATGGTGGGATCCAGCATTACCTTGTAGTGAGAAACAGAAAGGAGCTAATCAGATTATTTATAGGACATTTCGAGGATAGAGAACACAAGACAAACATAAACCCATAAGATTGCAATCACTGCAGAATAGTCAACATTACTAACGGAAATTAAAATTAATATGTATTAATACGGGAGAGGTAACGTTAGGAATATTTCGAAAACTTTTCGTCATATTTTTCTTTTCTGTAAAGGTTTTGTAAAGAAAACATCGAAGCGAACTGTTTTCTTTTTTTTTTATTCCTTCGTCATATTTTTCTTTTCTGTAAAGGTTTTGTAAAGAAAACATCGAAGCGAACTGTTTTCCTTTTTTATTCCCCCTTCTTCAAAATGTATCTAGAAACGCAATAGAACTTTCTTTCGCTGCTACTAGAAATAATATCCCCAAGTATTTTCGGAGAAAGAGACGCTTTATGACGTGACGCCAAAGGGAAAGAGAAGGGGAAGGAGAAGAAAAAACACGTCTAATATCTATTGAATACGGTCCCTAGTGTGAGTGTAAACTGGACGACTAGCGGGTATGTTTTTCTAAGATAATGATAAGAGGTCGAGAAGAGAATATTTTTTCGTTATGCTAGGACGTCGCTCTTCAATTCCATCACAAAAATGCTTCTCTCTTGTCTAGAATTATTTTTTGATTTAAACCGTGAATTATCCTTACGACTGTAGACGTATAACCTCTATATGCTCTTCAAACTATCGATATAGAGGTGGGTATTTTTTTTTTATCACTACACATTTAGTCTAATAAAAAAATAATACGTCAAATTCGAATCCCTTTACTCCAAACAAAAACCCGACATGCCTCCGGCCAGTTCATCTTTTTCAGTTTTATATCCATCCGGAAAAAGAGCAATCAATACTGACATCATCAATAACTTTCCTAGATTTTTCGTTATATATATATAGGCTATATATAGTTTTTATTTTTTTAAAAAAGATCCGCGACGAAGTATCCCTTGTGGATATATACACTTCGATTAATAGAACCGGAATGGCTCGACTTTTTGCTCTTACTGGTCCTGGACGAAAATATCTAAATTCTAAAAGTGAACCGAATGAATGTGGTAAACGTGGACGACGACCTGAATACAAAACTAACTGGAGATTTCTTTTTTTTTTTTATTTTGGTAAAATGGAAACATGTGTTTACAAGGTACAGACAGCTCACTATGCGTAGATGACTTCTGGGGAGGTTTTGAAATTGTGTTGAAGTTTACACGCAACATAAGCGCAAAACATAATTATCCCCAGAGAGAGAAAAAAAATGACCTCCAACAATGGATCCTAAAAATAAATTCTCCTGATGGAAAGTTGCGGAGTTTTATTAATAAAAGAGTGAGTAAATCTTTTACTAGATGAATGTGTTAAATTTCTGTTTAAAAAAAGAAAACTGCTTCTACTTGCGACGAAGTAGCAATTTTCTACTTACTGATTTCCATGAATAGAAATTTAAACAGCTTAACAGAATGGCTTACTTAGAGTATATTTTTGCTATCATCCGTATTATATTTCATAAAGTATTGAATAATAAAAAAAAAAATCCATTGAATATAATGTTAAAATTTTCGTATTTAAAACCAAATTTAAGATGACTGTTTAGAAAAAAAATTATGATAAAAATGAAAACGTATCTTCAAGCACTACATATACGGTATAATCTTTTAGCAGCCATTTTTCAAACTGTTTTAAAAATAGCATTTCTTTCTTTCGGAGTTTTGAAACAGCACGCACATTTAGACTTAGAATATATTGAATTCTTTATATTATTCTGACTGTTGTACAGTAATATTTTTTCATATTTTTTGAACTATTGTGTATATAAGAGGCTTTCCTTTGATGCTATTTTTAGATTTTTTTTTTAATATACACATTATAATAGTTGATTTTTGCAGATTAAACAGAACTGTTTAACAGGTTTAATTTTTAAATATTTAAAAATTAATTTCACAGTATAACCCATAAAGTTTTTTTTTTAAACATTCAAGATATATTTTTTCATATTTTTTGAACTATTGTGTATATAAGAGGCTTTCCTTTGATGCTATTTTTTAGATTTTTTTTTAAATATACACATTATAATAGTTGATTTTTGCAGATTAAACAGAACTGTTCAACAGCTTTAATTTTTAAATATTTAAAAATTAATTTCACAGTATAACCCAAAAAGTTTTTTTTTTTTTAAACATATTCAAGATTTATTGATTTTTCTCCAGATAATAACCATTTGTAGTTTGAGTATTTGGAAACCAATATCAAGAATATTTTGTTCGAGCCTCACTAGTTTAGTATGACCAGCTGCACTGATCTTACTAAACTAACAGATGAACTGATAAAAAATGTATTTCATTTCCTTTGTTTCTGCTAAATCAAATTATTAAAGTTTCTTATATTTTATACATAAGAGTAATCCTCTAAATTTCGTCATTCTACTGGTAACAATTTTCGGCCGAAAAGCATGAAATTCAATAGGAACAAAAATCCTTCCTTTCTTATTCCTAATGGATCCGGACTTTTCCAATTTCTTTCATTTCGTGCCGAGAACCAATAACTTGTAAATTTCATTGATCTGACTCTTGAAATTTCGGATAAACAAATTTATCTTCCGAAAGATAGTTTAAGTTTACTTGTATTCCACACTATAAATTTTTAAAAGGAGTTTCTATATTGTATAATCGTGCCACATATTGGTTTCGAAAACTGCCTCGAGTGAGAAAAGTATTTTCAGATTAACCATGCTCGATGATAATTATTCTAATTTTAAAACTCCTCAGGTTAGTATCGGATATCAATAATAAAAGTATTTTTCTTGTAAAAGTGCGTTAAGTGCCTTAGAAACTGAAGTCTTACCTATACAAACAAACGAGTTACTGGAGTCAAAAATAGGTCTACTCCAAAATGCCTAACTTTAACCTTGATTTGCCTATATAAACAGTAAAAACAGACTGCGAGGAAATCGTTATTTTTAGCTTAAAATAACCCACTCGTTCTTTGTGAAACGAGTAGGTTATATTTACCAAATATCGCCATCGATCGCCATCCTCTTACCTGAATAAAGTACGAATTTTACAGTTAAAACCAAAACACGCAATGTTCAGCATAATAAATGTGAGTAAAACGATGTCTAACATGTATTTTTATTAGTGTAAGTAATTAAAATAAATGTAAAATTAGTTAGAACTAAGAATTTAGGAGGATTATAACAAGACGTAAAGAGGTCAACATCGATTGGGCGGGCCACGTCTTCGTTTTAATCTATAATTTTTAGGTTTTTTTTTTTTTAAATTATTATTGCCATGTAAACTAGATTTACACTAATAAAGATAGTGATGGCATCAGTTTACATAAAAGCACATTCACGCTACATCTAATGATCTCCATGTTTCTCGCAAAATTTCTAAGAATCGGATTCATTTTTAACGTTTTAAACATAATTAACTTATATTTTAAACCGAATTAAAAATACCGTTTAGTCAATAAAACAGATTAGAAGTTTTAAGTACGTCAGATGTTATGTTTATAAATTTTCGAATAAATTAAATAACGATTTTTTTAAATATTTGATTAAAAATAAAAGTTGATTATAAATTAATATCCATAATTAAATTTCTTGTCTATTTACTGTGTGAAAACAAAAATGATTTTCCGGATAAAATGGCAATTATAAGATTCGAACAGTATGTTTACTTAAAAATAAAAAAAAATTTAATTAGTCTATAGGCCTACGAGAGATAATATAAAAGGTATAATTTATTTAAACGTAAATATTCTTTAAAAATATTTATAAATATTCCATTATCGAAGAAAGAAAGAAAAAGGTTAGCATCGTCTTGGGATTAGAAATTAATAAGATACTGTAGGATACTAACTTATAGATGATAGAAAGAATAATCGATGTTTTCATTAAATTTAAGGACAACAACGGCTGTACTAATATATAAAATATTTTTGTAAGAAAATCTGATGATAAAATATTTCTCGCTGTTTATAAATAATGATTGCATTCTTGCCTGCGGTCTCTGTAAACAAAATTTATTAATGGCTACCTCGGGAAAACAAGATTAAAAAATTACCAATAAAAAAAAAAAAGTTGAAGAAAATTTTTACCAGATTTCGCTTGATTAAAGTTGTCAAAATAAATAATTTCCGCTTATCTTCTTACATATTATTCAACGCATACGTTAACACTGCATTTAGTAATTTTATTAAAATGCTAAAGTTAAAAAAAAAAAGAGAGAATTTTTCTTAAATCAGAATAAATGATTTAGCGAATAACTTAACCGTTTAGTTGCCCATTTTCATATATTATCAGCTAAAATTAAAAAAAAAAAAAAACAGCTATTTTTCTCGAAAAATATCGAATAATAAATCTTTGTTTTAAAAGTTATTTTAAAAAAAAAAAAAAAAAAACAGCTATTTTTCTCGAAAAATATCGAATAATAAATCTTTGTTTTAAAAGTTATTTTTATTTTGCTAAATTTTTCGCTAAATTAAGAATTTAATTACCAATTTTTTAAAATAAATTAAGCGTACATTTTTGGAATAATCTGTATAAAATTATTAAAAGAATTTTTTCCCTTTCTTCCTGCAGATTTTAACTTAATAAATACCGATGAATAATCGAGCTTAACTTATTCATAAATGTGATTAATTCGGATTAACTTTAAGAATGATAACGATGTTCTCGTACTATTAATGATAATTATATACGTAGAATGTAATCTCATTTTAATTATAATTTAATAAATTTTATTTAGAAATGATTATTATTATTATTATTATTATTATTATTATAAACTCTTAAATAATGATAATTTCTACAGCATAAGCTACCAATATTGATCGTTAATCGCATTAATAAATATATGAAACTGTTGTTATAAAGATAGCAGAATTAATCTTGGAAATTAATCCAATCAGAGAAATGTAGTGTGTTAGATAATTTTATTGGTTGAAAGTAAAATTTTTTTTCAGTTTTGCCTTAGAAAATAATTAAATCGATACTGTTGCAAACACGCTTTTTGGAAGCTACTTTCCGAACGTGTCCTTTATTCTAGGATAATGTGTGGATATTTGGATTATCCTAAACAGTTTTTTATTTTTTCCGGTAGTGTGTGCTTGTATATTCAAAATCACGTGGTCTGTTGGTAGGTTCAGTTGTGTTTGGCGTACTTTGTCGAGTTTTTTTGTTTCTACAGTTACAAAGAAAAAAGTTACAACGGAAACTTTCTACCAAAAGGTAAGTAAGAGCTGATCTAAGATTTAAAAATTGATTCTTAAGGTATTTCTATGTTATTAATTGTACTGGTAACTTCAAAATTGAAACAGAGTAAGCCATGTGTGTTATAAACAAGATGGAGGTATTCTTGTTTCTCTAAATGGGATAGTTTTTTTTTATTTTCTAATTTTTTCACCTAATGAAGAAAAGGATATTTGGATCAAGTTGAATCGGGTAATTTGGATCAACCAGTAATTATTTCCAACATTAAAAACATGCTAATGGTGCTGCTTATTTAATTTTATTTATTAAATAAAATTAAATAAATATTATTTAAGA
>AYEL01050062.1:0-43823 GCA_000484575.1 Olivierus martensii | reverse complement strand
TACTATTGATATATAAAAAATTATTTAAATTATATATAAAACTAATTTATATAAATAAGCAAAAGTAATAGATAAATATACAAGCTATTATTTTCAATAGCTGCTTGTTCTCAGTACTTACCTCCTGCAGCACGTGGTGCCTTCTTTCGTGGCTTATGAGAGAATGCAGAACCAGTTTTTAAAGCTTCTAATAAACTATCCATAACACCTTCTTGATCTTCTCCTAAATAGATTTTTTTTTAAACAAAAATGTAATTTAAAATATTGCTTTAAAATAAACAACATTGAAAATACCTGAACTAATATCCACAAGCTGTTTTTTCTTGGCTAATCTTTCTTGTTTCTCTTTCTCTGCTTTTTCCTTTGCTTCTTTTGCTCGACGTATTTTTTCTTCAATTTCACGAGCTTTGACATTATCTTTGTATGCTTCCTAAATTGAATCAATGAAATATTATAACTTAATTTTTTGATTATATTTAAAAAAATTAAAAAAATAATTTAAACAAATTGATGTTTTAAAATTCTGTATTTATTTAATAAATATGTTATACTATCAATATTAAAAATATATCAAAATTTTCAAATCTGAAATAACATATTTAATTATATTCAAATATAATTTTGTTAAATACAAAAAATATTTTTATATTTAGCAAAATTCTGTCAAAATATTATTGTTATTTAAAATGAAAAAGTTTCTTTTCTATCAAATAAAAATTGAAATTCGCAATGAATAGTCTGAATAATTGAACAGTACTATTATCTCTGTTTACAAATTATTGTTGTTAATAAATTATTATTATTCCATATGTATTAATAATATTTTGAAATAGCAGAAGAGATTCAAATATATGTAATATCTGTTTTATATTTTTGAAATGTAACACACATAATAAATTACTTTTGTGGGGCTCGGGCCAGGACCAGTGTAGTGAACAACAGGTGTTAGGCCTAAAAGTGGTAAACAGTGCACGAGGTAAGGATAGGCAATGGAGACAAGTTCAGTTCAGCAATAAAGAAAAGATAACATTGAATGAAAATTCAATGTTATCTTTTCTTTATTTGACATTTGACAGAGAAACGATTTCTATTTTACAAACTTCAGCTCCAGACAAAGAAAATGAGAGAGATACCTTCAGGTAACTTATATCTTGAACGATGATTGAGTTGGAGAGAGAGAGAGAGAGAGAGTCATGAACTGAAGATAGTCTTTAGTTCTTTATTCACAGTCTATAGTTAAATCATTTGATGTAGAGGACAGTCAGTAGTTTCTAGAGAAAGATTCTGGAAGGAAATTTTGATAGAATATCGAAGTCTGACGCTTCCTCGTCTTGTTCTTGGGGAAACGACAAACTATGACGATACTAAATTCAAGAATAAGCTCAATGGAAAATATTTCTATCTTGTTCAAGTCATCTCTTCCTTGGTGAAAGGATTCTTTTCTTCTTTGATTGAGATAGTGGGTAGTCTTCTATTAGTATGGACACTCGAACTTCTCTAGTCTGAAAGGTGTGTGGAGCAGAGTAAGAGTTAATGATTGATGAAACGGTGTCCAAGAAATTGGAGAAGAGGCAATCGGCCAAAAGCAAAGAACCGAAAGACAAAAGCCAAAAGTCCAGAACTGAGTCGGCCTTGCTCTTATATAACTTTGACCCTCTATTATAGATGATTCAGGTGTCATTTCTTATAATCTGATTTGACATCTGAATAAACCATTTTACCAAGATTTATTAGTCCAAAGGACAATGATGAAATATAACACATCCTGTTATTAAATTGCGTCATTGCTATTGAATTCCTCAACTCATCTCCGCATGGGGGAATTCCTGATCCCCACACTTTAAATTTAATTACAATCTGACCCCATTAACATGCAGTAATTGGGGTTCATGGTTACTAAACTGCAGGTTAAGTGAACCATGAGTTACAGTATTAATATAAATTGAGTGATAAGTTCCAACGTTGATATGAATTTTCTGTGTAATTTGACCAATACAAAATGGTTAAATGTGCAGCTAATCTCACTGATCACAAGATTTAATGACAAAGATGTCTAGGAGTGATATCACAGGAGATTGCTTATCAAGGTAGTCATGGTAAAACAGCGTGTTAAGCAGACTCATGTGTTAACAGGGATTGACTGTATTTATATTAATAGTCAGTCAATGGCATAACTTCATGAAGCATTGTCCATTTTGAGGATGATAGAAATTTTTGATGCAGAATCAATACATTACGTAGGGCAGCAGTACTTCAAAGCAGAGATGGGTAGTAAAATTGATCGTACATTATATTCAATGAGTATGTATTAAGCAAGGTATATTTGTAATATAATTAAGAAGAAATAGGCATTTTTATAAATAAACATGGCATATCTAGTTGCTATCATAGATGTGCTTCTAGTGCAAAGAGGATGCAGTACAACTGCTTTATATATTTTTGATCATATTTGTGCAGTATCCAATATTTACACACCTATTAAAATATTAATTTATGTGCACTCATACAAATAGACATTTTTTGTAACTTTATCCAAGTTGAATTTCACATAAATCAGAAAAATAATTTTTAACAAAAATTTTGAATTAAAAACTTCCAGGGCTAAATGACTGCAATGCATGCATGCATATATATATAACAATATATATACTGTTACTATATTGTTATATATATATACTGCATATATATATAACAATATATATATATATATATATATAACAGTATGACATCATACTGTTCTTAAAATAATATTAACAACATTAACATTGTTATAAAATAATTATAACATTGTGGCATCACATTATTCTTAAAATAAAAATGAGACAACATTGAATGGAACAATATCATATCAATAATATTATATTATATTTTTGTATATCATATGATATTATAATACATATTTTTGTAATAAATAAAAATTAATATAAAAAAATATAAATCAAGTAATATGAAGTTTAAATAATGTAAACTAACATGAGCATACTTGTATCCTACAAATATAATAAATTTATACTCTAAATCACACAGAAATCAAATGTATCTTAATTAAAACTTAATTATCATAATATAATAATTAAGTTTCCCTATAATTTTAAATCATATCAAGGATTTTTAAAATGAGATTTATCATTAATAATAAAAACAATGGTAACCTCAGTAATGATTAAATACAGATCTGTTTGGAATTACAGTAGAACCTCTATATTCGGAATTAATTGGTTCCTGAGTGTGTTCTGAATATTGAATTTTCTGAATATTGGATCATTTTTTTCCATAGGAAATAATGTAAACTGGATTAATTCGTTCTGGACCCAAAAAGTTACTTTTCACAAACCATTTTTTTAAGTCAGAATACTGTTTAATTATACTTTTAAAATAACAGGTACAAGAAAGAAATCATATACAGTAATATATTATTATTAATAGTAATAATATATACAAATAAAAATGAAAAATTTAATACACATTAGCACTTTTTATTGCATTTTTATTTTTTATAATGGAAAATATAGTTGATGTCAACATGCTATATTCCTTGGCTAGGTCAGAAAGACTATGTCCATTTTCGTACTTTAAAATAAGTTCCTGTTTTAATTCAATGGTGGTTCTCATAGCCTTTCTTTCTTCACTTTCCATGATCATCTATTTCTGATAATACAGTATTTTAATAAAAATAATGCAAAGCTACACAAAAAATAACGATTAAACCACAAGAGTCACAAAACGCAATGACGGAATCTCAACTGCCAACAAACGAGTGTTGCCAGAAAATTTATCTACACATTTGCAAAAACTACTACTTAGAAAGTAGCCCAAAGATCACAAAGCGAAAATAAGTTGCCCAAGCTGGCAATTTGAGACTACTGATATTGTTCCAAATATAGCGATAAATGTGAATATCGATACAATTTTCCTTCAAAAATTTTTTCCGAATACTGGATTTTACGAATATAGGTGCGTCTGAATGTAAAGGTTCTACTGTATTCTTACTAATACATCAAAAAGTATTCTAAGAAATTAATTTAATAATGAGAAATATTACCTGAAACATATCTTTAAATAATTTAATGTCACTGAAAAAATCATCTAATGAATACTTCTTTGTATCAAATACATAAAATTCTGCTAATTCCTCATATAATTTTTCCATTTTCTTAAACATATTTTCTAAAACTTCATATTGTGTAGATGCTTGAGAAACAAATGACTGAGAGTATATTAAGAAAATGGAAATTAAAAAATATATAACACAAATAAAATTATGACTTATCTTTAAACATTAATAAAACTTAAGGTATAGAATTGACATTTGACAAACAAAAATTTAATTAAAAGGATACAGTCATAACAGTGCTAAATTTATCATTTTCATTTTGTGGACGGAAATTCTTCAAATCAGTATCTAATTCACGGATAGATTTTTTAATATGATTCAAATTTGTCTGAAGTTGATTAGGTGAAACTAAAATATAGTTTAAAAGAAAAATTTTTAATAATAATTAAATGAAAATAAACTATTTAAAAATTTTTTTGTAATCACTATTATTACCAATTACTATATTGTTATTTATTAACATTATTTTACTTTTAATTTTTAGACAATATTTATTCCTACATTAATTTATGACTACTTGAACTTACGACAGTGATTTCACTGGTAAATTCTGTGACTGATCAATGCAATTCACATGCATACCAGTACATGTACAACAGACTGATCTTTTAAAAGCATCCTTTTTATACTTGGTTCTTGTAGTTTTGTGTTTATTATGCTTATTATGATAATGTATAGTATTCTAATACAGATTAATGATAGGAAATCTATAAATTTTTGGTATTTCCAACTGCTCCAACTTATGTCTTCAAAGTTCAAATTGAACCTTGCAAGAGTAAGTTGGAGTTGTCTTAAGTCAAGGATTATTTGTATTGGAGAACCTTGACAAAAAAATTGATAAGCCAATTTTAATGAAAATTTAAATTTTAAAAAAATATAGAGGAATAGTTTTCTACTACAGAAATAGATTATGCTTCATTTAAAATAACAGACTTATTCAGTAAAAACCCTGTATCTCTTTCAGATATTTTTATGATGCAAGAACAAAATAAGTTTTATTGACTGATTTTCCTGTATGAAAGTTCAACATATTTCTAAATGGTCATCCAATCAATCAGCAATTCAAATAGTTTTTTTTGATTTTTTTGAAATTGTATTATACAAATATCATGTATAACAAAAACAGAGATCTATATGAATTTATAAAAGTGTGATTTTTATTAATTTTTGATACATGAAATATTGCAAATATTTAAATGTATTTTTAAATATCAAAAATTATTCTAATTTTTAATTGATATAAGAACTATTCAGAAGACAACATGAATAACTCAAAAATTTAACCTTTTGAGATCCATCAATGTGTATGGATGCCAAAGAAGTGGAACAAAAAATGATAAAAAAAAACAATTAAAAAAAATTCAATCATGAGTTATGCAATGCAGCTATTGCAGAGTATTTTTCTTTATTTTACTGGTAAAAATATGTGCTTCCAATGATGGGTCCTAAATTTTTCAATTGCTAAAATTTGTTTTTAAATTCTGGTTAATGATAGAAAATGTGAATGTATTGTATCTGTAGAATTTGTATTATTTTACATTAAATCTTATCAATGAAAAATAAGATCTTAATTTGATTTTGGTGCAAGATAAATTTATTTTTTAAATTTTAATTAAAACATGGAAATTTAGTATGATGAGTAAAAGTATGACTAAATATAGTAAATTTTTTCAAAATTCGTAAAATTGAAAAAATTTGCCAATACAAAAATTTTGGTTAATTCTGTTAAATAAACAATATTTTTACTTATTTGTTCATTCAGTGCTTTACTTTTGCTGATTATTTAATAAAATATGAGAAAACCCTAATATAAACAACTTCAGGCTATAAAAGGGGGCATGGCACTTTTATCGTTTTATGGCGGCCAGTCATTTCATGGGAAATCGCAGCCAAGCCTACGTTATTGTATATGTATTGCATGCGATATTGGGTGTAGTCTGTCAGTAAAGCATCCCCAGGCCAATTAAAGAAAAGTAGAAAATGTTATAGCCATTTACATATGATTGTGGATGATTTTCATATACAATTAAACCCCAATAAGACACCCCCATTAAGCCACCACCCTTGCTGACCACCAAGAAATTTGGCAGAATGGATCTTCCCTATGTTAATAGAATAGGCAAACCCCGATAAGATGCCATCCATCAGTAGAAATGTTTAAACAAATATTCCTTTTGGTATTGTGTTTGTCCCCATTAATCCGCAAGGGCATGTAAGATGACTCACATCCAAAAGTTTATCAGAACAGTATACAGGTATTCCTTCTATAACACGGTAGATAGGTTCCTGAAAAATGCCATGTTATATGAGACCTGGAACCAATACAAAAAAGAGAGAGATGTTCAAAAACCAATGAAAAATAAATAACTTTCTTTAATTCAATAAGAAACTTAATTTTTATTAAGAATATTAATAACATGAAACATAAAGAAAATATATATATGTGTAAGACCCTGAAAAACAATATACCTAAATTAAAAGGAAAGAAAAAAGTATACAGCCTATATAACATTCATTTTGTATCTTCCTTACTGCTGTTCAATTAAAAGGAGAACATTTTTTCTTTAACGATATCAACTTCACTTTCTGAATTCTTTATGCATTTAAAGATTGTGTATCTTTTGCTCTCTTTACAAAATATGTAATCTAACCCGCTACAATCTGCTAAAAAACAATTCTTCCTTAACATATAGCCAAAAAAAATTTATGAATAAAAATTTTTCTTCTCTTTCACATTCCTCTAGTGAAGAATGAAAACTTATTTTTTATCCAAGAACTGAACATTTGGAACACAAAATATTCAATTGTTGCCAATTAATTCAATTTCAAATCGAAATCGAATATAGATTGCATATCGTCCCTCTCGTGGCAAACCAAGGCTGAAGTGTCGGCAGGAAAATGTGCTGACACCAACACCTACTTTTTTTTTTGCCAACACCAACACCTCTGACAGTAAACACGCACAAATAATTTTTTTAGACTCAATTTTTATTCAATATTTATTACTGAAAAAATTATTTATTCACCAAAAAGTTTTATTCAATATTTATTACTGAAAAAATTATTTATTCACCAAAAAAAGAAAATAATTATTTAATACATTTTTTAAATTTAAAACTAATAAATTATGACCAATGAGAAAGTAATTGCCGACACTGACACCTCCTAAAACTGCTGACACCCCAGCCCTGTGACAAACTAATGAAATTGCATTTATGATTACTTTTAGCAAAGTATTTCCTAATGATTCCATTTTGTGTGTATTATGCATCCACAGTATGGATTTCCAAAAATTAATGAAAATGTTTTAGACTAAAGGAGAGTAAATATAATTTCCTAAATTTGTTAAGTAAAAATCCTGTTGTAGAAGTACTGTGTTATATGAGGGTTTCTACAACTTTCAAATCATGTTAGAGTGAAACCATGTTGTAAGAAGCCATGTTATAGGAGGGATACCAGTATAAGAAAGCTCTCTTGATTCATTTGTAACCAGCAGATGGGAGAGATGGAGTTAACAGTTATTCATGTCTCTCTTTAAGCCTGGTTCACACCTAAGTTGTAGAAAATTTAGGAGCATATGAATCAAATTGTTTCCATAATGACTAGTCATGTGATGCAAAATCTTGTTAATGTTTCACCATGCCACAATGCTAATGAAAGGCTCCTCTGTTGTTTGAAATGTGCCAGCCATCCTGCTGTAGGTGGCCTATGCTACAGTCCATTTGCTTTTCAAAACCTTTGTCACTGTTTTCTATATATCACTGTACATATACGATATGTATCTTAACTGTAAAGTATACAGTTGTTTTAGAAATGTTAAGTTTGGATGCTAAATATAAATGTACAATATTTTATTAAATTTAATAAATTTGGATTTCATTTTCTTCCTATACCATGTGTTTTTGATAAACCGCCAACCCTGATTAGCTGCCAAAATCATCCTCAAATGGATGGTGGTGTCTTATCAGGGTTTATCCATGGGTATGGGCAACTATGGGCTATACCCACACTCGTTGATAACCAGATAGTAAAGAATAGGGATTGTTGGGCCAGGGTCAGCACCCTGAAAAATTTTTCACCAGATAGTAGATCTGGGATGCAAACCCGGGTCTTCTGGCGTGGCATGCCAATCTGTTATCAAACTGCCATTGATGACATCTATTCCATTTTGAACACACTTCTTTATATGCCACCGAAATCATATAATGTCATTACTACTATGTCTAGCTGATATAGTGTTTAGAAATTGGGATTTCTTGGCTTTATTTATATAAAATGTCATCAAAAATCTTCTTATATTACAACATGGTGATGTTTAGAACATGAACACAATTATTTAAAATTGCAATTATTTTAAATAATGTTCACATGTTGTATGTTCTTTTTAATTATTAAAGAATAAAAAACATGTATAACATAATAAGTGCAGGCCTATGCTATATTTCATTGATACAATATGGTCCTTTCTCCAAAAAGTTTGCTCATCCCTGCTCTAAACCCATGATCTCCCTTGTAAATTTTCATTCCTTATTCAAGCATATGATTAGATTTTGATTTTTTCTTAATTTAAAATCTAATGATATTAGTCACATTGACTTCTGAATAATTATATGAGATCAAGCTATAAACTAAATAAAAAATAAGTTTACCTCTTGCTGCATGATCAACATGCATGAGTTCCTCTGCAAAATTAAGTATCTCTGGATATTTATTTTCTACAATTTGAGCTAAGAAATGCATTAAAGTTGTTTTTCCATCAGATGATTTTGTATTTTTTATCTGTAAATATTAATTAGTTATACTATATATGATAAAAGTTATACTATTTATTAAAAATTTAAGTTTAATAACTTATTATTTCTTAAAAATATGTGCTATTTTAGTTTTTTATGATCATCATATTAATTCTGAGATAAATGTCTATTAGCTAATTATGAATCTGTATTTAAGACAGATTCTTTTTGATCTCAAATAAAATTTTTATAATGGAGTCAAAAGCTCTAATAAGAGGACTATACTTTTGCATTAAACTGTATTTAATCTTATTTCAATCATAACAAATCTAATAATAATTCTTATAGATTATGATTATATTTTTAAAATAAATTTATAACAAAAATTACAAATATATTAATAAAATATAAATAACATTGTTTATTTTATCTAGTGCTTTTTTTTATAATTCTAATTTTAAAATAGTTGTTTTAACTTGAAATATTGACTTTTTGTTAAAACTAAAAAATAGTTAAAATAACCTATTTGCTTACAGTTATTTAAAAGAATCTTCATATAATCAAAAATCATTTTATAATAGAAAAATTATCAAAAAAGAATGCCTTTGACCATAGAAATATTTTTCATTATTTTCTAACATTAAAACAAACAATAATATTCAAATAAAATAAATTAATAAAAAAAATTTTTTTAATCATCATCATAGTTAAAAAAGGCTAAATCCAAAAGCATTTCTTAATCAATTAGGGGATCTTTGATGGATGAGTTCAATTATCTATTAATTTTAATCAAAGGTTGATTTGAATGAACTTGATTTGTCCTTAATTTTTAATTGAATTATTGAAGCAGAACTTCAAAATTAATCATTTCTATTTCCAAAAATCCTATTTTATAAAATTAATAGCTTGATCCATTTCAAGATATATATTATCTTCTAATGAACAAATTTTTAACTAAATAATCCAAATTTATAATCATCTTGAGGATAAATTCATATCGTTCTTACCCCTTCTGTAATCTATGGGATTATCAGTTAATTTCTAGATAATATATCCATTTTTTGAGTAATTTTATAACTTAAATTTTCCTTAGTGTCCTATCAAATCATAAAAGCATTAAAATAAAAAATACAAAACTTTTGAGATGATAACTGTTTAATCTATTTATTTCCATTATGATTTAAGTTTATTATTTTTTCAAGTTATATTGTTTCTTTGGGAACAGATTTTTATTAAGTTTCAATTATCATTTCCTATACTTGTGCTTTCTACAGAAGCTTATTGAAGATTTTTTTTCGTTTTTCTATTGCTATTATCAAATATAAGATTTATAGGGCAAATGAATGACACACACATTTTACAATACTGAATACCAGGTCTTGATACTAGAAGTAGTTTAGGTCTCTATGGTAAATGATATTTACACAGATATATATCAAGATGATGGCTAAAAACTGAGTGAGTATAGATAAATGTGGCAGTCAAAGATTCAGAATGTGGAGAGAAAATCACAAACAATCAACAACTAAATTATTTCCTATAATATATAATATTTGTTAATACACTAGAAGCTGCTTATTAGAATCACATTGGGACCGATCTGTTTTGATGATGATAATAGATTGATAATATTTAGCAATGCATGTCAAAAAAGTACAATTTTAGATATTTATTATTAATATTATTATTATACAGTATATACTGTACTTATGCTGTTATATACAGTGTAATCTCAATTGAACATTTTCATTGGGACTCCTGAAAAAATTATGGATATAGGAAAATGATAGCACATCTGTCATTTTCCTGTGTCCATATATGTGTGGCTATATGAAATAAAAAAAATTTGGTTAAAATATAATGCTTATAATAATGCAAAGCTCTATAATGGATCGATGAACACTTGTTGAACTTTATACTATATATTATGTAATCAATTAAGCGAAAAAGTGAAATGAAATGATTTACACTGGATTTACATTTATAGTTAATGTTGCCAATTCCATTTTACGGAAAATCACGAAGTACTAGAGCAATAGTAAGAAAATTCTTATATCAAAAATAAATTTTTTTTTTTTCAATAAAAGGAATTATAAAGTTGCTAAATCTCTATATCAGCAATTATAAATTATATATTTCATTATCAAAAAAAAAACATGAAAAATCATCAGATCTGGCAACAGTAAGGCCATTCATGGGCATAGGAGGCAATATATGGGAGTATATAAGATATTTATATTTTATTATTATTAATTTAATTAATAGAAAAGATTAATAACTGACCTTTGTAAGAAAATTTATTTGAAATCCAAAAGCTTGTCCTTTTCTTGATCCAGAATTCATATAATTTCCAATTAACAATACTAGTTCCAAAATTCTTGAAAATTTCTTACTGTTTTTAACTTCTTCACAAGCAGCTGTGGCAGCAACAACATCCTAATATAAATTAGTATCATTTTCAATTTTCTATGAAATAAATCTCTAAAGATTAATTATTTGCAAATAAATATTTTAGCTCTCATTAATTTATTGAAAATGTATATAAAAAATTATATAATAATTTAATTCATTTTTATTTCTTTATATAAACTGACATCTATGGGACCTGATAAGTGCCAGACATAGAAAATGCCATACTACAGAAATTGTTCCCTAAGAACTTGTGTGTCAAAAAATATTTTCTTTCTATAGTACTGTAATTTGTTTTAAACAGAAAGAAAATTATTTTTTAAAAATATCATATATAAATAATATATCAGTTTAAATTGATTGATATTCATAAAATGAATACATAAAATGATATAGCAGAAAATGTACTTTAAAACAGCCCTTAATTGTACTATAACAAACAAGAAGGCAGACTTCCAGTAAAGATCAACAGCATATAAATTATTATATACAGTAAGACCCTGCTTAACGCTGCTCCGTTTAACACTGTTTCGATATAACAAGATTTTTTTCAAATTCTATATTTTTATTGTGACACTTTGACGTTTTTCAAACCATTATTCTTACATAAATCCGAAATCGAGGGGAATTATTTCATTGATACTCCTATGCCGTCTCACAGTGCGTTTGATATCAGTGCATGAAGAACATATGAAAGTCTGCTGAATTAACAGTTCATATTTATGAACAGTCATCAACGTTATTTTTAGTAATAAAAATAACAATTATCCATTTCAGTTTTAACCTGAATGCAAAGTTAGAACATTATTCTTTCATCAATATTTTTTTCATTGTTTATAGCTTACTGCCATATGATTACTGCTTTTTGTTCTTAAAACTTTTTATTTTCAAATTTTAAGAATTTTTTCATGAATGATTTATGAATACAAATTGATATTAGCAATAAAAAAAATGTCTATAATTAATGTAATACAATAGTAATAATAATGTTACAAAATAAAATTTAAAAAATGCTATGAATATATTTTTTATTCACTGTCCTGTTTCACCTATCCTTATTATTTACATGTTAAAATGACCTCGTTTAATGCTGTTTCATTTAGCGCCCTGTTTCCTTGGAATGTATCACCCGTGTTAAATGGGGTCTTACTGTACTTTTTTCTTATATTTGAGCTAATAAGGTATTTTTATAAATAATTTATTAAAAATTTGCATAATTCCGTGACGATAAAATTTTTATTTATACTGTATCTAGTTTTTTAATAAAATTTTGAAAAATAATGAGATTGTTAATTGCTATTTTATTAAGTGAATCTACAAAATAGGTAAAGAAATTTTTAATCTAAAATTCCAGTAATAATGTTCTCAGTTGTCTTTAACTGTCTTAGCTATATTTGCTGTACTAATGTAGATAAAGACTGTTAAAGATTAACTGAAAATGTTATTATTGGAATTTTAGATTAAAGACTTTATACATAAAAATTTTGGTAATTTTTTAAAAAACATATTCACCAATAAAACTAAAATTATTAATTTAAAAATGATAAAAATTGGTTAAAATGAAATTTGATAAATTTTTTATCATCAGATCCTATTTTTCTAGAGACAATTTTCTATATTTTTATATAGATATGTATAAAAAAATTTATTTGCATTATATAAAATTAAAATACTGATTGATTATTTAAAAAATCAAATAATTTACATTAAAGTCAATTAGAGAATTTAAATTTATTAAAAGATCTGTTAATTTTAACTTCAAAATTACCCGGCACTTGGATGATTCAAGCTTGAGGGGTCTGCAAATGAATTTTACAATCAAGCCAGATTAAAAAATTTCAGCCTATATATGGCAAAACAAATTTTTAGGACATGATAAATCTATTTTAATTATGTTATTATTGAATAAATACGATGATTAATAAAATAATTGATGATAGTACTTTTTATCAGAATTGCAGAGTCGGATGGCAAACAAACTCAGATTCCAACAAAAAATCTTTGACTCCCCAACCCCAACTCTGCAACCCTGCTTTTTATTATAATATGACTTTTCTAATCAGAAATTTTGTTTACGAAAATAAATCAATAAATAATCAGTAAAAAATGAGAAGAGAATCAGAATTTTTTTTTTAACAAAGTCAAATTAATTCTGTAATATGACTTTTCTATGATCTGGCATTCATACAATATTTTTCTTCTTTCTCTTTCTGTCACTTAGAATAATATATGAAAGCAAGTTATTATATATAAATAATACAATATTTTTATAAATTTCAGTAAATCTGATCCAGCAAAAAATTTAATTCTCTATATTTTGTTAAAATGTTTTGTGGTTTAAGGACTGCTTAAATAGTGCTGTATTGTCTTTGCTAATAATTTTGTTTTTCTTTTACAAAAATCATTAATTTTCATCATTAATGGTAAAAATTTAACTCTAAGCATTTGTACTGATTTGGTAGTTAGTATATCATAAATTGAAAAAATAGAGTTGGTAGAATGAATTTTTTTTATCAACTATAATTTAAACTAACAGAAATGAATAATTCAAAATGAAGATAGTTATCAAGGCATTAAAAAATACTGAGGAATATGGTAAAGAACAAAAAATTAAGTAAAGTAAACTGCAGAAATACACAACTAATTAAGAGAAAAGCAACAGTATAAAACTGAGAATTCTTAAAAAAATCACAACAAGCACTACTCTGTTCGAAATGGCAAATAAAGTCGACTACTGTCTTGGCAAATATTGATGTTAATGACGTTAATATAGACTACCTCTTCCTTCAACTTAGGCTTGGACTACTGTGCACTTAATTGTCTAGATGATGGATAGTCGACAGCTAATGGAAGGTTGGCATAAAAGATAACACTAATTCCAACCGCATTAAGCCGCTTTTTTCAACAAGGATAGATCATTTACTAAGCATCTCCGGATTGATAGATTCCAATTTTTTTTTTCTTTTTTCAACCTGCGCATAGAAAGTTGAGCATTTAACTGCAATTCCCATTCAACCGGTACGAAAATTGTTAACTTAAAACAAGATTTTTATTAGAAATCGAATCGAATATATTTTCTCCGGCACTGCTATCTTTGACACATCTCAGGTTTATCGAATACGAACAGAATGGTTAGATCCAGTTTAACCAAAGTCGGTTGTTTTATTAGTCGTTGCTATCGTAGATAGCAAAGTGTAGGTGATCATTAAATTCTCTGACTTGCCTGCATTTAGCTTGTAACAAGTACCGTGTTCGGTATCCCTTTGGTGCTCCTAATGTGGTTCAGGTATCGTCCCGTGACATGGCGAGCGCTGACGTATAGTAATTTCGTCAGATATATGAATCTGATGTGGCACATCTAACGACACAAAACTCATCGGTACACCATTTAAATAACACTGGCTGCAGAACTAAACTAACAAACGCTTTAGATCAGACCTTGTGAGGAACTGATATTTTAACCGAAATTTGGCTTTGGTTTCTGATAAACAAACGGTTCGAGCGCAAAGTTTTGTTTAAAATCTTATCCAAAAATTTGATTTATTGATACATAAAATGCTTAAAATTATGTTTGTAATTATAATTGTGAGTTTAATATTAAAATTAAGTATTTTTATGTCTAAAAATAATTTTAACAGTTCGCACGCATACATACGCACGAAACATAAAAATATTTAAAAAATTAGGACGTTGCTTAAAATTTCCAGGAGCTTTTTTCGTCATCTTTTAGCCTCTTGACCACATCAGTCATGACTTCCGTGTAAAAACCGATAACCTAAAAGCCTTGTTAATCATACAACACGCCCTTCCCTTTGTTTGACAACATTACGACGTTTCTCGATTTATAAATTCAAACTTGTCAACATGTTAGCGATGTTTTATCCACCTTGGAGATACGGAATTGTGCGTGGGTGTTCCCCCTGCCATTGTTAGCCTGCCACAGTGAATTATAACACGATTCGATCTTAACTTAAGAGTCGTCCCGAACATTGATCATTGGTTAGATCCAACGGAGAGAGCTAGCTGGTAGGCATTCAGAAACAATTGGCCACACTTTGTTTCCGCTTTATATCTTGCAATCCGATATGGGAGGAGTAAATTTATCATTTTCCGTTCGGACATTAGCTTGGCCAATTTTTTTTAACCTCCCCAATTATAAAAAAGTAGAACATCAATTTTAAACAGAATTTTCGCCGCTAAGAATTTATGCCACGCAAATTTATACATTACTATATTTTCTTACCCATTACTAATTGCAAAATGGTAACTGAGCTCCCTGAATCATTCGGATCGTGAACAAAACGTATTGTTTGGCTAAATAGAGTGTTTATACATTGTAGCAATTCCAACATTAATGCATATTTTAATGCTTGTTTACGATGCACGATGACCGCGTAGCGAATGGTGTTTCACAGAAATATTTTCCAACTGGCAAGGCAGGTGCCTTTTTCTTCTTCTAGGATCATTCGTTTATTATTATTACTGGAGGGTGATTTCCTTTACTTCTCCCCAAGAGGGTTTTTCTACATACAAGCTTTGGGTGTTGTCTGAGGCGTAGTCAAGGTTATCCCAAGATAGGTGCTTCAGAGTTCTGAGTGGGAGAAAAAAGACCGCATCACCCCGTCATTTCCATCTGTCACGTCCAAAACGAACATAAACTAAAGCGTACTGATTAGAGCCTAATGTATTCTGCTGAAAAATACCAAGCAATTGTCTGCACAGACGAGTGACAGGCCAGCGTTTTAAAAAATGACTCTTAATTAGCTAAGAACCACCCCATGTGCGGTCATGTTAGAGAAATCAGGGTGGAGAATAAAAGGGGGTGGTATGTGATAGAACAGTAATTATCCACGTGCAAAGGGGTAGGTGCTGTCCCTACTGCACAAACCTTTGGGCTGTACCGGTTACTTTCCACTATATATATAGTCTATATATACTGTAGAACGTAATAAGTGGACACTATGTTTGGTGTAGGCTAGTTAACTACACACAAACACACCCTTCGATATTTATAAGCGTTATTTTTTCCTCTCGGAATAATAATAATGTCGAATTCCCTTTTTTAAGAATATTTTCTTTATTAATGAAAGTTGCCTTCTGAATATATATTTTTCCTTTAAGTATAATTATAGCGATTAACTCTCGTATATATTATAATTACTAAATTAAGCGAATTGACGTGTTGACAATATAGTTAAAAAGGAGAAATTTTTAGACGGAATGCATTTTCGAAAAGTGAAGAATGGTTTAAAACAAAAAGGTAACATTTAAAATCCATTCTCGGAACAAGTTCTCCAACTGCGTCCTTGGATCTTCCATTTTAGTAACTTGTTCCGTTTCCTATAAAGTCGAAAAAGTTCACCCTTTGGGGACTCCACGCCCAGCTGTTCCTCAGCCTCAAAACAATTCACCTCTGGGACAAAGAAGACACTCAATCTTCTTCAAATATGCTGACACGGCCACTAGAGACGACGACTTTATTTTTTTTTATTTCCTTTAATCTTCTAAATATTTGCGAAAAGAATTTTTTGCGATTCGGTTTCTGCAAAAATAAATAAATATATATATATATTTTAATTTGTTTATTTCTTCTTTCATAAGAAATGTAAGTAATGAAATATACTTTTGTAAGCAAATGTATACATTTTATTTTTCAGAAAATAGGTTTTAATTCTTTTTCATCAAAATAGTTTATTCTAATTTATCATAAAAAATATGCATAAGATAAGAAATATTTCTTAACATTTTATTTAGTAAATAAAATTTTTCTATTCAAATATTGATTTTTCAAATGAATTTTGCCAATTTAAATTTAAATCATTACCAAATAAATTAATAAAAATTAAACTACTACTTACTACTATATTAAGCGATAACTGCAATATAAAGAGAGTATATTGCAGTTATTGCTATTTTTACCCAACTATTGCTTATAACAATAAAAAATGATTGGGTAAAAACATGCATTATATTTTGAAATGCAAACAATCAAATTTACTAGGAATAAACTTTTATCAAATTTATATTTGATTCATTTTCATGAAAAAATTATAAATTTTAGTATAAATATTTAAAACAATATAAACATAAAAAACATTCATTGCATAATCTTTATATTTAATTCAAATTTATTCTACTAGTTCTTTCCTTTTCAACAAATTCTAGCCTTTTAGTTATAAATAAGCATTTAAGAATTTCAAACAATAATTAAATATTTAAAAATATGATTTGTTCCAACTTTCACAAGAATTTAATAAAAATTTTGTTTTGAAAACCCAGCAGTGTTGAACTTTCAAATGGAATTTCATAAATTAAAACACACACATTAAACGTACCTTGAATATTAAAAAGATAAAATAATTTAAAATTAAAATAGAAAAATTACAAGTGTTTTCAACTTTATAATAATCATAATAAAATTTACATATTACAGAAAAACTTAACATAGCATAAAAACATATAAAAGATAAATATAGAAGGAAAATTTTGCTGATATAATAAATAAATAAATTCTTGAAATAAAATACAGGGAAAAGATTTTTTCTTATAACAATACTTTAAAAAAACAATTTTTCAATACAAAAATTGTTTTATAAATAAAGCAAATAATAATTATGGGTACAATTTTACATTATTAGGTGAATGTTTCCATTGATAGTTTTGAAAAAAGAAATGTCAACATTATAATAGTTAATCAATTAATGTAATTTTGACATCTATTAAATTGAGAAAGCTTTATTAGTTTAAAAAATTTTACAAATACAAAACAATTTCATTGCTAATAATACAAAACATATCACAGATATAATACTAAAGCATTTTAAAAAAATAAGATTTATTTGTATAAAAATAAAAAAATTTTGTTGAAACCTTGGATAATTGATGATTTTTAAAAAAATTTTAAATATAAAAAAATCAATTAACTAATATAGGATAATCTGCTACAAAACTATCAATTTTTGTAAAAAAATTTTGAAAACACAGTGAAACCTGTTAAAGTGACCACCCTTTGGACCAACCTGACTGGTCACTTTCACAGGTGGTCATTGTACAGGACAGTGACTCTCCACTTCCCCAAAAGAAAATAATCAGATTAATCCAAACTGCAAATTTATATTAATTAAAATCATCAACTTGCAGTCAAGCAAAAATGATGACATATAGCACATATCATCTTCTGACAAACACAGTCTTATAGCAAGCATATACTATATTACAATTAATACTAACATGTATATTTGCTTTGACGTGCATTTAATATAATCAAACTTAAATTAAAATACTGTATAAAGATACATATACAGTAGTATTATAAGATTTACTTTTTAATATATTGGTTTAACAGACTATTTTATCATAACACGAAAATTCTAATGGAATACTAATCCTTAGAATTTTATCTAATGAAAAAAATAAATACAGTAATTCCTCCATGAAATTAATCTTCTTAGTCACTTTAGCACATTAAAATTTCTTAAAACTAACTAAGAGAATGGTCAATATACACATTAGACAGATGGTCACTATATGGAACAAAAACAGCATTGTATTCTATGGGAAACAAAGCAGCTTTTAAAATTTAGCCAGGTGGTTCTGTATTGGTAAACATGTAGCTTACTTATGAGAGACTATGCGAAGAGCGGTGCAAGTCTCGGAAATTTTGAAAAGTTTGTCTTAAAAGCAGAGATTATTTTTGGAATGAATTTTTACACAATGGACCTGTCAATTCATATTTTGATCATCAGTGAGAGACGAATCCTTAAAGGCTGGTTTATAGTCCAACTCCAGAGTGGAGTTACAAGGTCACTAGCCGGCATTGGAGTTTCAAGCTAGCGTCATGGTTTATAGTCAAACTCCAGTCGGCGCCAACACCAGCACTAGCGTCAACGCTGGCCTCCGTCGATAAAGTTGAAAGTTTTTCTACTTTGGAATTGGGAGTTGAGTGATGCTATACCACAATTCTTCGCAAAGAGCAAACATGGAGTCAAATCACACAGTTGAGTGCGACGTAGAGAAATTTATCGAGGCCAATAAAGCCCATCCAAACATTTTTTATTTTAAATTTGAATTTATAGAATTTAAATTAACAGATTTGTATCATTCCTTTTTGATTTGTAGCCACTGAAGATGGGGCTTAAGCCATAGTGTTTTTGGAATCTTTAATAAAAGTTTTTTATTCACGCTTTACAAAAGCTTTGTAAGTAATTTTATGTTATTAATAAAGTTTATTTATTTATAAAAGAATTTTTTAATGGCTAAACATTAATTTAATACAAAGTAACAAAAACACTTGATTTTAAAACTTTAAAAAAACTTTTTTTTTTAATTTCATGCATTTTAAAACATTTAAGTTAAGTATACAAGGAATCAATTTCTATTAATATCATTGTCATTGCAATGTGGAGGCATTGCTAACAAAATATTCAGTAAATTTTTCACTGACATCAAAGACATAACTTGTTTTTTTTTTTTTTTTTAATTTTCGAAAAAACAAAATAGAAGCATAACTTTTCGTAATGGGATTTTATAAATGAAAAGAAGATTGTGCAATCTTGGTACTTTGAATGATGGGAATTTAGTGTTGAAAGTCAGCTAAAGATGCTGGCAGTTCATAGTCCAATGCTAACATCAACCAAATATGGCAAACCAAATGGAACTCTGTAAACTCCATGCTGAAGTCTGACTATAAACTCACAGTAATTCTCTAATGTATAGTTTTTCCAAAAGATAAAGTGTTGAAATAAAAAAAAACATTTAAAAGGTTGAAATTAAAGTGTCGTTGAGACGTGTGTTGTGCTTCGCGTAGTCTTTCACAGGTAAGCTACATGTTTACTACTGTATCAAGGTGGTCATTTTAACAGGTTTCACTGTAAATTCCAGTGAAAAATACAAAAAATAAAGTTTTTTAAAAATTAAAGTGAAGCTGGGAAGACCATGATAATGTGTGACTGGAGTGTAAAGTGTTTATTATTTTAAAGAAAAAAAAATATTTATTTTCATTAATTTCTACTTATTTTTCATTTTATAAGAAATTTACATTTTTTATGACATGCATATTTTATTGAATTGTTGTATTTTTATTTTCTTAACCAACTGTTCTTTATTTTTCATTTGACATTCCCTATTTTCTCTTCTACATTAATATTTAACAAACAGAATAAGAAGGGTGATTAACAAACAATATAGCTGTACTAGGTCTGCTATTCTGAATAATCATCAATCCCAACCATTTTTTACATTGTAAACTTGTTATATATTTTTGTATCAAATATTTAAAAATATCAAATATAAAGAAAACCCCCCTCACATTGTTGAATACAATTCTAAAAAAATGACAGATTGGGAATGATTTTTTGAAGTTATCAATTATAACATAAAAACACTAATATTCATTAATATTTTTTCCTCTCTAATTTTCATATTAATAAATTTTGAAAAATATAAATAACATCAAATGACCTTACTAAACCTATAGTAAAAATATCAAAAGGGATAAAATTACTCTATCAGAGCAATTATAATTTTATGTAAACAAACAAATATCAAATTACTGAATATCAACAAGAATATCAAATTACTGACAGAATTATGTCAATTAGGCATTGGCTGAAATCAATACAGCAAAACAATTACATCATTCTGACATAAAAGTGTTAAAAAAATTATAAATAAACCTAATTTATATCATACAAAAAATTGTCACAAACTTTTTGAAAACTATTTTATAGAAATTAATATATATTACTTTAATAAAAAGAATAAATACAAATTTGACCAGATGTAGTCATTCAGAAAATTATCATATCATTGAAACGTTACCTCACCCACTAAATAAATGATGCAATCATCTTTCTGTTAGACTTTCATTGAAGGCTAATTTTTATTAATAAATTTATAAAGCTTGATATTATGAAAAATTAAAATAACTTACAGGTTTAATATCTTGAACTAATTCTGAATATTTTAATTTGAAACTTAAAGATTTCAGTCTTGGTACTAATCTTTTTATGCTTCCAAGCTAAAAATAAGTTGAATAAATATATATTAAAATTTATATAAAATTAAAAATATATGCATATATTAAATAATTAAAATATAATAAACATTTTATTAACGTTTAGATCATAATACAGTTTAAAGTTTAAAAGTAGATTTTCTTTTTTTCTTGCTATTATTTCTTTAACTTATACCAATTCTAAAACTTTTACCAGCATTAGAATATTTATAAATTCAATACAATCGACAAAAATCATAATAGCAAAAAGTTAGTGTCGAAACGGGAATAAAACAGTTTATTTCTAGAGTAATTTTATTTAATTTCTTCAATTTAATTTATCTTACAAGGAATTCGAGTTATCATAGTTGATTGTACCTCATTGTTCACATGCAAATTGCAGTTATAGTCTATAAGAAATAGTCCTGAACTGAATTAGGTAAAAATCAGCTTGCTTATGAATACAATTTTTATAATATTTAAATTAAGAACGAGTAGTCGTATTAAAATAAATTGATTTATACAAATATTAAAAATCTAGATAATAACTGAGAAATTTTATTTTATTCATTAGTAAGTGTATAAATTGACGTCATGTTTTGGAACTAAGATATGCAGAACATCAAAAAATTTTACTTGATTTTTCTCAAAACTTTTGCCTATAAAAAAAGAATACTACGATGTATTCGTAAATATACTGCTTTGTTTTTAAAATAAAACAAAAAATACACGTGGAATTAAAGCAGTTTGTCCTTTCTGAGGTGTTGCATCGATTAAAATTAAATTGTTAAAACTTACTGTTAGCATTATTTATAAAATTTTAGTTAAATTTGTAAACAGTTTCTTCCATTTTACAATTATTTTTAATAATTTTGCATTTATATAGCATATATTGCCATAAAAATATTAATATTTTTACTTTGTACCTTTTGAACAAACTATAAATGAGAAAAATCAATTTATATATTAAAAAAGTCGATGATCTATTTTATATTTTATAAAAGTATCTTTTTTTAATTAAATGCTCTGTATAAATAGTTCTGAATATTTGATTCAATAATTTTGATGATTATTTTAATGGTAGATATGTGATTTAAAAAAAATCTTTTGAAATATACGTTTCTACAAGAGCAATGTGATTCAGAGTTTTACATTCCAGACACGAAATGATTATTGATCGCAAAGAACAGCCGATAATTAAAGTATGTTCAATAGTCATTAACACCTGCCATAAATTACAATATCTTCTAGTTAGAGAAGAAGCGAGTAAATGATTTCTCTCCATCCCAAGAGTATATAAAAGAATACTTGTATCTAGTTACATATTAGCGTCAACTTGTTTCTGCGTGTTTATTATTTTGAATGTGTCTTCATCACTTATACAACATTCTTAAATATTCTTTCGAGAAATAAAACTACATGCATTTTTACCATACTTCAATTAATTTTTTCTTCATTCTGTTATTTTTCGATCTTTGTTAATGACTAATTCAGACTATTATGTTTTAACATATTTATTTTTTATTTGTAGCATCCTTGCCGTTTTCTTCTCCTCTCTATACATCTGAAACGTCTGCCAAACCATGCCGTCGCCGAAAAGCAAGAACAGTATTCAGTGACCAACAATTACACGGTTTGGAAAAAAGATTCGAAGCTCAAAGGTATCTTTCGACACCAGAACGACTTGAATTGGCAACTGCTCTCAGTCTTTCTGAAACTCAGGTATTTTATAAGCTATTTTATGATTTTACTGTAAAATAATATTTAAAATTTAATTATTTTGGTATAAAAATTGCATACAAATGATTTTGTTAGCAAATAAATAGTTTTAGTTTCTGTAATACTGAAAAAAGAATGTAAGAATAGAAACGGAGAATGATTGTAATGATTTTCTAGCCGAAAAAATAAAGAAATATATTGATATAAAGCTAACAAAATACTTTTTGATAAAATTATATGTATACAATTTTTATACTGCAATTTACTTTTTAGTTACAACATTTTAAAATTATGTTTTTCTTGTCAGATCACGAGAATAAAATCTGCAAATATTATATCATTTAAATGAATAGATACATTTAGTAGGCCTACTTTTTGAGTTTTTAAATTTTAAATGGCAGATTTAATCAATCATTCAACTAAAAATTTTATCGTCAGTTTTCATTTATGTTTTAGTAGTGGAAAAATTATTACATCACCCTATAAGTTCATCGGAATTTAGAAATATTTATGAATTATTGCGTTAGAACAATAAACTAGGTAAATAGAGACTTCTCCTGACTGCAACAACATATAATTAGCTTATTGTTGTGTGCACTTTTCAAATTGTTATAATATTGTTTGGAATAACACATAGGCGGATTCAGAAGAGGGATGCGGGATACGTGCTCTCTTGTCGTTAAGAGAAACGTAAAGAAACAAATATATAACAACTGTTTAATTATTAGTAATATAATTATTTGTATTATAATATCCTCCTGTCAATTTTTCTGAATCTGCTACTGGAGCACTGTACTATTTGATACATAACTGTAATTCATTAATGCATATCCAGTTGTGATATGTATTAAGTGATGCATTAAATATTTTTATATTATTTGCATTGTTTTTTTATTGTCGAACATCGCCAGTATTACAATATTTTCATATTCGATAGTTGGATAGCTGAATACGTTACTTATGGAACAGTAATGCAATAATTTCTTCCACTACTGTATAAAAAAAAGCTTAAAAAGTGTTTAATATTTTTTAAAAACTTTCTATTTTACAAGTGATAAGTAACAATTATAAATATCATAATATTTATTTCAGTTTAAGAGAGGAAAATCTAAACATTTTGAATAGCATAACTTATAATTTCTGTTGCACACTAAATATAATAATTTATCTCTATATGAAACTTGCGTTATAAATTTTAAAACTGCATAAGTTAGGACGTGAGTCCTAACTTATGCAGTTTGTGTTTCAAAATTCAAAACTCATAAATTATAACAAATAAAAGAATAATTTTATACTAATAAAATTCGATTTTTTGCATATAAGATAACCAAACTAAGATTATTTAATTCTGCTCGATTCCTCTCTTCATGTATTCGGAATGTATGAAAGAAAGTTCAAAATGAAGAAAATGCATCAAATAATAAATAATTATTTCTTCTTGATCCAGTTATGAAATATTCTTTATTGGAAATAATTTGAACCGTAATCATTACCTGAAATGAGTAAATATTTATTAAAAATTATAAATTTATATTTAAAGAATTCGAAAATGTTTTGAGAACGAATCTTTTTGAATTATTGCAGGAATAATTTTTTAAATGTCTATAATAATGCATATGATATTCGATTCTTTGAATAAATTTATCATTCAAGTTGTATAAAATGATTAAAATCTTGGAAGTGCAGTTGATTTAAGAAAATAAGATAAAATTTCACCTTTCTAACTGTATTTAAAAAATTGTCTTCATATTGTAAACTTTAAGATAAGAAAGAAATTTCGATAGCATCTTTACATATAATATAAAACGCATAAATTTATTCTTAAATGAATAAAGAAAAATATAAAATAAACTTTTTAAAGTAGTTAGTTACATATCAAAAATATATAATGTACAGTTAACTATTTTATATGATTGTGAATATTAATCATTATTCAGCTGTATAAACGGCTGATAATTTGAAACAATAATTAAATATAATGAAACGAGATGTCGAATTTTAGTAGCGGATGTGTTAATTAGAGTCGAGAAGATAATTGATTGTCAATTATTATTATTAAATAGTCGAATGTCGAATAAATGAATAAACAATCATAATAACCATTTAATCGATGTAAATAAGATTTTGAACGTAAGATATATACCGGCCTAAGTGTTGTTGAAGATATTTTGCTTTAGAGAACATTCTTATATTTATCTTCAACGCAAATATGTTAACAACTTAAATTAATGTTCAAAATAATTTTAGTTAGTTGTTTTTCGTTATTTAAGCGGCAATATATAATTAAATAAGTAAAATAAATGGGAACGATCATAGTATAACCGAAAGAGAAAATTCTGGTTAAACCGAATCGTTTTCCTTTTGGAGAGACCTTTTGAGAAAGTTCTTTTAGAAAAAGTAGTCCTCAATGGAAGTTGGGAGAGATTTATCCGAATAAGTATTATCCATATAGATAGTTTACAATTCGGGAAATTCTTGAAAATCCTGTGCAGAAAATCTTACGTATTTAAATCCCAAATACTGGTCAGTACATCGAAAGGAAGTAAAGCTGTAGGCTATTTGCTCCTCCTTGTCAAAAGAAGCATAAACGAGATTTAACGGGCGATTCGGTCTAAAACTCGAGTATTCCCTCCAGGAGGTCGAAATCGTCACTTGTCCTCTATCTTTTTCTTTCCGTCTCCTCTTTTCTATGCTCTAAATTCTCTTCAAACCATCAATATCTTTTCTAGAATACATTCCGCTTTAAAATACTTCTCTACCAACTGAATTCTAATCTTTATTTGAGAAATATTTAACAAAGTTTACCGATTATTCGTCGTTTAATAGTCATTAATAAATCTGTAAAAATTATTAGAATAAACTTTAATACAATTTATGAAAATGATTAATTCGAACGAAAACGGCATCTGTACAAATATTTCCTATGAATAATACTGTATAACAAATATTAAATCTCTTATTATTATCATAAATATAAATAATCTTCTCACTTAAACTAATAAAATGTTATATAATGCAGAATTTAGATTAAATTGATTGCATATCTAAGGTTACGAAACTATTACAAATTATAAAGAGAATTATTCATTAAATTCTGGTCAATTATAAATTAATTTTGTATTTATTAAAATTTCAAAAGTTTTCATAATCTATTCCTCAGTTTTGTGAAGAGATTATAGATTTATAGACTTCCTATAAAATAAAAATGATGTTGCAAGTTTTCTGAATGCATCGGAAATATGCAAGACTACATTTTCAGCAATCACTTTTTATGTAGTCTATATGAGAATAGTTTCCTTGTTATCGTGCCATGCGAATCAGCTGAATCAGCACATGATTTAGATTTTCAAGTAAATTTTGTTTTTGGCTTATCGAAAGCGCTGAATTTAGGCCTAAATGGGGAATTTCTATATTTTAAAATAAATTACAGCTTTGTTTAATGTTTTTATTAGTAAAGTTCCTTAAAATTATGTTTATCCATCTATAAAGAGAAATAAATAAATGTCGATAGGTTTAATTTAACAGTATTCCATGTAAAATAACTTTAACTTGACTATTTGTAATCAGTTAACGTAGAATAAAAAAATTGTAGATCATAAATGAAGATAATTTCTTTGCAATTCATTTGTTGAAAAATCTTTTTCTGAGAAAATATGTAATAGTTTTTAAAATATTTTTCTATTTTATGAATTTTCTGTTTGGGATATTATTTCGAAAATTTAAAAATTGTTATATTTGTACAAACTATTAATATTTATTAAGCTACTTATCCGTTTAAAACTTGCAAAGTTGGCGATACTGTTTATAACGTTGGTTACAGATTTAAAAATATTTGATTAAAATTGTGAAGAATTTATTAATTATGTAAAGTTGTAGGAGTGAAGTATTTAAAATATAATTTTAAATAAGAGCATTTTTGAAATAATTAGTTAATTTTAATAAATAATATGGAGACTCGCAACAAAATACGCTATACAAGTAATATATACGTATATATGCATACAATATTTTATTTAAATGAAAAAACGAATATATTTATTATTTTGAATTTTAGAAAATTGCGTGAGGATTATTTTGATCTTTTTATAATTGGTAACAAATTTACATAAATTTATTCAAAATTGCATGTTAATAATTCGGTTTGAACAATTATTGATGCTTTTCTAAAGAAAAAAAATGTTTTTATGATTCGGCACTCTTAGAAACATTCTGTATAATTTCTTAATCCAATTATCTATTGAATATTAAAACATACTTTAGTTCATTATAAGATCTTAATTAGCCAAAATTCCTTCATTACTGATATATTTCTACTAAAGTAAGAAAGCATTTATTCTTCATACAATGTTACAACTAATTAAAACAGATGAAAATGTTTATTTTTACAGCAATCAAGTTTACAAAATTTTCAAGTTGCTTAAATTTTCTTTCATTGTTTAAAATTTATTGTAGATAATTAATTTGTTACTAGACTCTCCTATCATTTCTAGTAATGACATAAATCCTTTTGTTGTGACGACCGACTCAATTATCTCGCTTCAGGTGAAGACATGGTTCCAGAACCGTCGAATGAAGCACAAGAAGCAAATGAGAAAGATGACGGAAGAGACAGTCAGCAAACATGATCATTTATTGTCGACAAGGACAGATGATATGGCAAGCAGGTTGAGGGATGGAGACTCCTTCTCAGAACCAGAAGTAGATGTTGTGGGAGAAGAGAATCATTGAGATGTTCCGGCTGTACAGCGTATTAGGAAAGATTTGAACTTTTCTTAAAACTGTACTGTAGTTGTTCATTCACGCGAAATCCTTCATTAAAGGGACTGTTTAAGACATTCGAATGTTCCTTCGTATTTTGTGTCTATCAGTTAGAAGAAACGTTTCGTGATAGGGTTTAAGAAAAGTGATAATAAAGTATCAAATTCACCAATTTATGTTTGTTGTTTTGAAAAATTATATATAGAAAATAAAATTACAAAATATTTAATTTGATAACAAAATATCAATAAATACTTACTCGAACATAAAAAATTTTAAATAAATTTAAACAGTACCTTTAAGTAGAATTTCAAAATAAAATATGGATTCTTTATTTGATAATAAATTTTTAACCCTAATTAGAATAACAATTATAGTTTAAATATTTATATTAATTAAAAATTTCGAAATAATTATATAAATATTCCTTATGGATAGTAATTATCCTTAAATCTATTGATTTTTAGTCTGCAATTAACATTTGAAAAAATTAGAAATATTGCTTTAATTAAGTAGCATTCAACTCGTTTTATTAAAACTTAAGCTCTAATATACTCCACGAAGAAAAAATTCTGAAAGAGATGGAGTAGACGATCTAAGAAAACTGATGACATGGAAAGAAGGAAAAATCAAAAATAAAAAGTGGAAAACGGCATACAGCATATGAAATCTGGCAAAACCTGAGTTAACGATCTGAAGAATTTTCTTCGCGATAGTTTTCCTTCGAGTTTTTATATTGGTTTACATAACAAGGTACAAAAAAGGACCATTTCACATGCAAAACCGTACATTTTGACGAAAGAAAAATTACAGTCTTGTCCGTTACATTTATGCCTACACAAATAATCAGAATGAGTAAAATTTAAATAATTTTCGGTTCTTTACCATAAATAATTATTGCATCTTTTGTAAAGGTTAATTACACTTTATTTAGAAAGAATATATAACTTAAACGGGTAATGAAATGATTAAATCAGATAAATTTGTCACAGCAAAAGCCGTGAAAGTAGTCATCCAGGACAATTGCTAGTCACTGACAGGACGATGTCATTGGAAGAAATCCACAGGGATTTTTTCCCTCTAACACGACTAGTGACATCGGAAACTATTCTATTGGGAAATGCTCGTTATCTTAGGCTATTGTTATCAAATGGTGAGCAGTTGGCAGTGGCTTAAGCGTATAGCGTACACATGTCACTCAGCCATATGACCAATCCACGAAAATGGATACTCATAGAGGGACCTGTAGCTATAGAAGAAACGTGATAATCTAAAAGTTTAAACATACTTTATCCAGCATTACATACGATAATTCAGTGATTAAGACGAAATCGGAGAACTCTTAAATATCATTCTCTAATTGCCAATCATCTAGATTTAATTTACCTTCGTATATTTTTCAAATGCCTTTATATAATTCGAGATTTTTGCAGCATAAAATATATTGTTTATATTTTATTTTATTAATTATAAACAATTTTCCGACAATGAACAGAAAATTTCAATTTATGTTTTCGACATGTATAGAAAATTACATTGCGCACAATATTTTTAAAACACTAATCAAATTAATCTTTTTTTCCGTAACTTATTTAAAATAATAAGGTATTCCTTCTTTTATTTTATATTTTTATATCTCTCATTCATTTCGTAAAAATGGATAGAAACTAATATTTGCATATACAATATATATATTTAATTTTAAATAATATATTTTGTCAGATGAAGTTAGTAAAATGCGGTTAAATTTAATATTCCGTACAAAGCTTTACGGTGAAGTAAAATTTTCAAATTGATTGTAAATCATATTGAATAACTGCTATATGAAAGTTGAAAGACGCATTAAATGAAGAAATGTCAGTACTTAAAACAAAAGTAAATTGATACACTAATGCAAAAGTTAGAATTTGAAAGATGATAATTCAAAATTAATAAAAATCCATTCATTCGACCGAAATTAGAATATTCTGTATAAGTTATATTAGTTTAATAATTTAATAAAAAAAAAAAAAAAATTCAAACTAATTTAACAGATTTCCATTTTCCGCAAGAGACTTTCGAATCTTAAAATCAAATTAATTTTTATTCGTTCTGTATATATATATATATTCAATCCAAGTAATTATAGTAATAATAATAATTATAAATTTATAATAAAAGGAAATGATTTAGAAGCATTACACATTTCTAGGAATTAAATAAATCTCTTAAGAAGTCGTCGACGGAAAGATACTGCTAATGCATCGTAGAAAATATATTAAAACAAAAATTTTTATTTGGCGAATTTAGACGGGACAGATTACTGGAATGAATGATCTCAATATCATTTTAATTATTATCGGACATATGAGATTTAACGAAAGAGCGAGTCTTCTCGATTAGTGGTCGTAACACAAATTGCTCCATTCTACAGTTAATAAAATAGATTAATATTGAGAGCAATTTTCACTATAAATCCCTTTATATATATGTATCTAGCAGAAAGGTTAAAATCTTGAACTTGCATTTGCGTCGAAATCTTTTTTTATAATCTTAAACAATTATTAACGACGTTGTACGTAAGGATAACAAATTGAAACTTGTTTTTATTTATTTTAAATTTAGTGAAGTCGATTGAGATTTCTGTACTTATAAATACATATTGCTAGAATTTTAAACTTATAGGATACATTAATAATTTTAAATAACTAAAATTACGTTTATTTTTTATTATTTTGAATCTTCATTTTTGTTTTATTATAACGCTTTTATGTGTAGTTTTATTACACATAAAGAGAGTTATTCAAGTCCGAAAGTGCTTAATAAATGTGCTCTATTTGTAAGTTTTGGTTATTTTTCAGCTTGTTTTATGTAGTGTAATGTTTTTAATTTGTTAAATATATATTTTAAATATATATTAAAATTTAAAATAAATCTTATTTATAATTTATAAATTTAATTATTATTTTAACTATACTGTAATAGCAAATTGTTCAGCTTCTGCAAGTTCATTAAACTGATCTCCAAATTTTTCTAATCTTTTTAATTGATCTGGCTCTGGCATATAACGAATTAATTGTTGCAACATAGCTTCAGTAATATGATCTTCATTCATTGTTATTATGTAATCTTTCATTTCTTCTGCTGACATTTTAACTGAACCCAATAATATCACTAAAAGTAAATAATTTTATAATTTATTAAACAAATATAAGAATTACATAATTATTTTGCAAATATATTTTTTTGAATTTTAAAAACATACTTAAATTTTGAGCTGATTTAGCATCAAGAACCTTAAGTTCTTTAATCTTTTTTGCTGGTTTTTTATCTTTTGGTTTTTCATCATTTCTGACTGAAAAAATAAAATTTTAACTTATTTTAATCTAATATTAATTTGAAACTTTTAAAAGTTATCTCCAGACTAAAGGAATTTCATATTATGAGGTTTTATAGTTAAAATATATAAACATTCAAATAGGTAAGATTTATGCACAACACATTAAATATTTTATAATATCAGGTCATCCCACCAAACAATGAGGTAGACCAAAAGAATGATAAGATATATCGCAAGGCATGCTCTTCATGTAATGTGAAGCAGATAGCAACAGTTGTACATGCATCCTTTGTGTTGTTAAAATCTATAGGAAATGGCAGTGTCTGAAGAACACATAAGGCATATTATGCTATATGAGTTTAACCAAGAACATACAACTATAGTGATACAAATCATCAATAACATATATGGGCAGAGTATTCTGAATGCCAGAAATTCCAATTTGAGAACAGGACCCTCACAGATATGCCGAATCTATTAAGCTGGATAATGACGTGCTGAGAGTTGCTGTTGAGGAGAATCTAGAGACAATAATCAAGGAATTGGCCACAATCATCTATTCATCCCATTCAACTATTCGCAGGCATTTAGGATCTGCATTATATGTAAAAACTGGATAAGTGGATACCTCATGAGATCACACCACAAAATCTGAGATAGTATGTGAACATTTGTACTTTCTTGACTCTTGTGAAGAGGAAGCTGTTTTTGAAAAGAATGGAGATAAAAAATGGATTCTGTACAACATTAAGCACAAAAGTCAGTAGCTTACTAATCAGACTGTGCCTGCAGTAGTGGCTAAATCTGGACATTTTCTACATAAGGTTTTGCCAAATGTTTGGTGAGATATGCAAGGCATAACCCATTACGAACTTCTGCCACTGAACCAAATCATTACAGGGGAGTCTACTACCAGCAACTAGAGTGTCTAACACTACCTTGCAGGAAAAACATCCAGCACTCTTAATCATAAAGCATGGTTATTCAACAGGACAATGTGAAACAACACATGGTTGCAGAAATTTGGACTGAAAAAACTTCTCCATCCAGCATATTCCTTTGACTTCATGCCATCCAATTACTATCTGTTTCACATTCTTGAACACTATCTTTCCGAAGAAAACTTTGAAATATCTAGGAGGTGCACTGAATCCTGTTTGAGTTTTTAGGTCAAAATCCATGAAGTTTTTCAAGTCTGGCATTCAAAAATTTGTTGAACAGTGGGAGAAAGTGGTAAATACTGGGATCACTTATGATGATTAAAAAATCTGTTCCAGGTAAATTTTGTTTGTTTTCTTCACATGTGCAAAAAAAACGACATTATTTATGATATGACCTGTTAGTAAAAGTATCCAATATTGTCAGCTATTTCTTACACAATTCCAATTCATCAATACTATATGGAAAAATCTTTTAAAGAATTCTTGATTTAATATTTTTGATGATCATAAAACACAAGAATCAACCGATAACATTTTCAATAATCAAATTAACATTCATATTTTATAAATAATCTTGATAGTAATGGCAGAATAGTTATAAAACATCTGAAACTATCAACAGTTTGAAAATTTTTAGGACGATACAAATATCATATGTAGGATCTTTTCTCATAAGTATGGAGCTTCTGTGCTAGAAATAGCATATTATGAGTAGTCAGGGTGTTTAATATTATTTCTTCCCTGTATTCACTTCTATCCAATCCTCTTGAAAAATAAAATAACTGAAATTAATTTTAACTTCAAAATGAAAATTTCAAACTAACTATTATTATATCAATAATAGAATAACATATATTACTCAAAAGTTTTACATCTCCTTTTCATCACTGTAAATAACTTTGGTTAATTTTCAATAATGAAAATTGATAGATTAAAAACAATTGGGAAAATATTTTCAGATATCCAAAATCATAACTCAACTCAATTCTTGTTATCATAGAATACTTTCAAAACATCTTGAGACATTCAAGTACCAATGTCAAATATAACTAATATCTCGTTAATCATATTCAACATTGTCATCAAATTAGTCATTTTTAGAATCACAGATGTTAGAAATAGTTTGCTGTTTTAAAAAGTAAAAATGAGGCAAATATTTGATTTTAATATCTTCTGATGGGAATTATAATATTTCTGTAAAATCATTATTTAATAAAATTTGACAAAAAAAGAATCAGAAAATTCTCTCTCATCGATTCTAATCCTATGTCATGAAATAGTTGATTGCTTTGTTTACTGTAAAAATCAAGATCAAATTCTATAGGAATAAATAAATTGTCCATGGTGACACTATTAATAAAAGTTTTAGCATCAAAAATTCAAAATTCATAAAATATCCATGTTAAACATAATAATAATTATATATTAATACATTTTCTTATTAAAGCAAATATGAGGGAAGGCCAAAAAGTTCTTACCCTCATTGTGACACTGATGTGCTAGAGATCTGAAATTTAGTCCTCCCTCTTCTCTCTCTACATATCCATCTCCTAGGGCCATACACTTTTCACACCTATGGAATACTTGTTTAATCCCTTCTTTGTAGAAGTTAGCAGATTTGAAGGTAAACTAGCTCTCTACAGCAGTAATGATATCATCAGCAAAGAAACTTCTTCCCTGTAAATGTTTTTTCATATTTCAAAACAAGAAATCTGAAGATATCAGGTTGGGAGAATATTGGGAATGGAGCAAGATTTCATAGCCATATTTGCACAGAAAAGTGACTTTTTCTGCAGCTTGGTGTACAGATGCATTGTCAACTAGCAGCAACACACCTTTTGACAGCACTTTTTTCTTTGATACTGTCCTGTAACTTTTGTAGCAATTTTCTGTATACACCCATTATTGTTAACCCTTTATGTAAATAATCTGTCAATAAACCTATCCTATCCCAAAATTCAGATAACATGAGCTTGACAGATGGCTTTCTTTTGGATCATCCTTTTAGGCTGTGCAATCCACATTTGAATTCCATGGTTCTTTCATCTTCAAGGGAATCAATTCAAATCTTCATAGCTCAATACTTAATTTTGCCCAGCATGACACTCTTCTACTATCATGTTTCTAACTCTGACTTAAATAGGACTTGTCAAAATAATAAAACGCATGCATATTAGTAAAACATTGACCTATCATTGTTTACAATTATAGATCTATACGCACACATACATGATGAGCAGAGCTGAATTTGCATTTTTGGGGATCCTAGGATGAGCAAGGCTTTGGGGCCCCTAAAAATAATAAATCATCTCTGAAATAACTTATAATGAACAAAAATTCAAATCAGTTAGTCTAATTTTAAAAGCTCCTTTAAAGTTTTACTTTCTATCTAGTAATTCAAATCAGCTACGTCTAATTTTAAAGGATCCTTATAACTTATAAGAACCCTTTAAAATTTTACTTTCTATCTAGCACTTTAATAAAAACCCATTTTTTTCTTATTAAAAGTTTATAAAAGTTGAAAACAGATTGATAGTTTTGGGGCCTCTAGAATCACGGGGCCCTAGGACACAGCCTAGTCAGCCTACAGGTAAATCTGGCACTGATGATGAGGATAAGAACTTTTTGGCCTCCTCTCTTATTTCATATGAAAAGAAATAACATTATCATAACAGAAGCATAAACAGAAACACGATATTGATATCTAATAACTAACTGATTCTTGACTATAAATAGTTGTCTAACATTTTTTGTAAACTCCACTCTCATTATTTTTATTAGATACAATGAACAAAACCAAATAAGTTAAAAAGCAGCCAATGCATAATTCAGTAGAAAAATTTCAAATGAGTATAAAAGTAAAATATTAAAAAAATTTAACAAAAAAAATTAATGAAAATAAAATTTCTAATAAATAAAAATGCTTTCACTATAAAAACCACTTTTTACAAATAAAAAAAAGATACAGAATTATTTTTTTTGATTCAATTTATCAAAAAATTAAAATTATTTGTACAATCAGAGAAGTTTTCATATATGGAACTTATACAGAAAATTTCAAGTAAATATTTTTAAAAATAGTAGAAATATAATTTCTTAATGATTATTCTAATAAAAAAAATATGAATTTTGATGTGCTATTTATGGAAATGAAATTCCAAGTGTTACATCTTCAAAGCAGAAATAATCAATCTTAAAAAACTAACTAATCTTAAAGTGGATTATTTATAATAAATATAAATTTGACACAATAGTAACAGATAAAATACATTAATAAAATTTCAAATATAATTATAATTGCCCTAATAAAAATGAAATATTCAAATTTATGAACCTTTTGGTACATACATTAATTTCTAATAGTAAAAATCTTACTTCTTGGAACTGAAGAAAATCTACAAGATATTTCATCAAATATATCTTCACTTGCTAATTTTTCTCTTCAATATATATAATTAAAAAATAAAGATATACAGTAGTATTCTAAATATATAAAATTAAATATTTTCTCGAGAATCAAAATATAATTTACAACTTCTGCAGATGTCAAGAAAAAGTTCATTTAAGAACAACTCAAAAGTTTAGTAGATTTATACCATTGTTTAAATAATCAATAATAGAAAAAAAATGAAGATAATTGGTCTTTTCGTGTTATTTATGTAGACTTTATATTAAAAATAAAATATTTTTTATTGAGCCAATTTAAATAGTTTCAGTTAAGTGTTTATTCAAGCTGACACGTTCAAGTTTATAGGTCTATCGAAATAACCATCAAACAGTTTTTTTTAGAAGAAGAATTCTAGCTATTTCTTTCCATGTCATCATCCAGCTACTCTGCTTTTCTTGCAAGAAATGTGTCTCCATTCAAATACTTGCGACACTTGGAGAGCTTTTGTCCAGGTTCCTTCATAATCCGATTGAACACTTTGGGGACTGACTGCAAAAACTGACTGTGTAGAAAGTTATATCCGATAAGGAGAAAAATTCTACATAAAGTAAAAATATATAGCCTATTTTATACAAGTATAAAATATATCAGACAATAAAATTTATTAATAAAATTTAATATTAAAGGGTCGAATTTCCGATTAATATAATTTTAACCATTAAATTTAATTTTTATTGTTAAAATAATTTAATAATTTATATAAAAATATTTAACTTAGCCTAACATAATTTGAACTTAATAATTTTTGGTAAATAAATAACAAAATTATAATTAACTTATCATCCAATTGGCAGTAAATAATGGAGTGGCGCTCCAATTGTCTTCATCATCAGCATTTATTGGATTAAATGGAGAATTACCAAACAAATTAGGAGTATCACTGAGGTACGATATTAGAATATATATTGATATATTTTTCAAAAAAAAAGCGTGGAGAGGTATAACACACTTTATTTGTAAGAAAAATAAGAAAAAAAAAGGATTAGACTATATAGAGAAGCCGCAGTATCTGCAACTATAGAAACATCTCCTTTGGGAATAGAGACGAGAGAGCGAGAGAGAGATCTGATGCACATAATGGAGGAATGGCGAAGTGGGCAAACATATCTGTTTGTGCTGACTCTTGAAACACGCTAGGTATATATGCAAATTTTCTGCTACCGTCTCTATCTGTCTCACCGATCAAACATGAAGTCGCTATAGCAATATCTAGGCAGTTTTCTATCTCTGTTTGTTTTTCTGCGGTAAATATATATACATATATTTACACATCAAAACTTCTAGAAGATATATAATGAAAAAAGGAAAAGACGCAATTCTGACCTTCGAAACTTTGACTATTTTTAATTATAGTTAATATCATTGCCACTAGATGGAACCACGTAACACCTCCCCTTTAAAATTAAAAAATATTATAAATATTGATAATTTAACGTAATTAAAATTAAAAATTAATTACGCGCAATCTGAGGCGCATTTCTGCATGTTTTATAACTGGCGAAACGGCTGGTAAGCGTCAATATTTTAACATAAAATTAGTTTAGGAAGTATCTGTTTAATTCTTAATTTTTTGGGGAGAGAATATCTAGTATTTGTCTGCCAGATTCTGCACAGGTAGCAATAAAACTTCTCAAATCTAATCAGAGTTAATCCTACCTTTTAGCTGAATGTGTATATATATTTTTTATCCGAAAAAAATACATGGGAATAGTAGATACAGCGAAAAGATAGCTGGTTGAATTGAAAGGGGGAAGAAAAAAAATTCTTACAGTTCAGCGTGTTATATAGCGAGTGCTGAGCGTTGTTATTCACCATCCTTCTTGATACGTATCTGATTGAGTGACTTTGTTGCCATGGTGACGTGCTGATGCCTCCCCTACACGTCGGTTGGGATTTACACTCTATGTAATAAAAGATCTTGTTGATATGGTAGGCGATGCGAGATGCTTGTTAGCTACTGTCCTGCAAGAGGCTAGATTTTGTAAATGACGTTACGTCAGTAAAGGTTTCTTGATATTTTGGAATATCTGTCAACCCTCTTTTCCCATAGGTTTCAACTCATTTCTTTTTTTACATTTCATCTTTACCAAGTTTTCTTGATAAATAATAATAATGCGCATCGGTTTAAATAAGGTTAAAATTCGTATTTTTGAGTTATGTTATCTCGGTTTTCTTTCCTATTTTTCCTACATTTTTTTTTTTTTTTACAAGGAAAGGAACTGTTTTAACATGCAACCGAATGCTAAATTGCGGTAGCTTCCTTGGAAAGTTATTGTTTAAGAGCGAATTTTCCACTCCAGTGAAGAAAATAAAATTAAAAAAAAAAATTGGGGAAAAAGTGGTCACGATTTAAAGTGATTTCTGTCACCTCTAAGGAAAATTATCATTGCATCATTCGCATTTTTTTAAGGCATTAAAAATATCCATCGCGTCACGTTTGAACTTTTTTAAAGAGTGGTTACAGAGAGATGCTTAGATGGGACATGGCCAAAAAAAACGTTGGGAACCAATGATATAAATTTTTTTTTTTTTTTATTTTTTAAGTTTTTTTTTTTTCTCAGACGAAAAAAGCGGAGAAAATCGGAAATTCTAAAAACCACAAATCATTTTTCATTCGGTCATTAAACATCCGTTCGCATTTGCAAAAATTCTAAAATGCCAAAACGCAAATTTCTGTATTTTTTTTTCTTTAATTTTTTTTATCTAGAGCAAAATTTTTGGTATAATTTTGAAAGCTGATATTGAGTCTTTATCTTGATTTACATTAAAAATGGTTGTATGGTAGGTAGAAGCTGAGATTGAGGCTTTAACTTGATTTACATTAAAAAATTTTGTATCGTATGTAGAAGCTGATATTGAGAATTTTCTTGATTTACATTAAAAACGGTGCATGGTATGTAGAAACTGATATTGAGACTTTTCTTGATTTGCATTAAAAATGTATTATATGTAGAAGCTGATATTGAGTCTTTATCTTGATTTACATTAAAAATGGTTGTATGGTAGGTAGAAGCTGAGATTGAGGCTTTAACTTGATTTACATTAAAAAATTTTGTATCGTATGTAGAAGCTGATATTGAGAATTTTCTTGATTTACATTAAAAACGGTGCATGGTATGTAGAAACTGATATTGAGACTTTTCTTGATTTGCATTAAAAATGTATTATATGTAGAAGCTGATATTGAGTCTTTATCTTGATTTACATTAAAAAATTTTGTATCGTATGTAGAAACTAATATTGAGACTTTTCTTGATTTGCATTAAAAATGTTTGTATTATATGTAGAAGCTGATATTGAGTCTTTATCTTGATTTACATTAAAAATTTTTGTATCGTATGTTGAAGCTGATATTGAGAATTTTCTTGATATACATTAAAAACGGTGCAAAAGTTTAACCAGTTATAATATTAAAACTTAGGATTAGTGATGATGATGATGATATTACTACTACTACTGCAGTTCTGCAAGAAAAAAATAATGCCACAGTTCAAAACAAAACAGATTAACTTAATGGAATATTTTTAAATAACCGGAATGACTTAAATACAAAAAAGAGAAGGAAAAAAAAAGAAAATGCCTTTACTTCCCGCCGACTAAAATCAACATATATAAAAAAATAAAATAATTAACATTCCCAACCTTTTTATCTGTGAAAAATAAGCATATAACTCGTTAAAATTCATCTGGAGATCCCAAAGGCTAAAAAAAAACCTATTAACCAATTAGGATGAAGTATTTAATGCAGGCTCAGCCTATAGACGAGCGTAAAGCCTTATACAGTACGGAGTTCATTGTACTAAAATTCCTAGAGAACAATCATCTAGAAGAACATTAGGGTGTGGGGCCAATCTTGTCCCGTAAAACAGGTAGTCGTACCACTTGTGACGTAATTTCGTAGCTCCGCCTTCCTCGTGTCACGTGATTGACTTTATGTGGCAGCTTTCGTGAGACTTCTACCCACCCCTTACATCACTAAGCAGGCAACCAAGGATACGATTGGATATGATTGGGCGCCAGTCGGTCGACCGAATAGCTCTCATTCCTTTACTAAGGATCAAAGATCCTGCCTAGGGGTGTAAAGGGGAAAGGCTATTTCCTTTGTTGAGCATCACGTGATTTCTGTTTTTCTAATACAGTATCTAGTCGAATCTTGTCAATAATAATAAAAAAACAGTTAGATATGTGCATATATATAGGGCCTATAGATGATTGGGTTATATTCCCATTTTTCAGATATAAATATCCTAATTTCGTACATTACCATCGAAACTCGAACCAAAATTATTGGTCGGAAACGATAGGGTAAGTCATATTTCAATAGAAAAACGTCCAGAATCGAATTCTTGCTAGGGGGTTTATAACTTTATCACGTCATATTTCAGCAGAAGTGAGCGATTTCAATATCCTACCAGAGAGATTTTTTACTCCCCCTTTAAAATATGTAAAAAATTATAAAGAAAAATTGATCCCCGTGGCAGTTACATTAAGGAGAATATGACGTCATCGAGCGAGTGACTAGTAGAAAACGTTTCCTTCTAAAGGAACTCACAAATTCTCGACTTTCCTCGGGTAGGCCTCGGGCCTGTTGATGATCGTATGATCTGTTTTGATTTACAGTGTGAAAGAGCGCGACAGAGAAAAGCGCTATCTGAACTTGAGTAACGTGTTGAAGTGGGAGATGACACATATAAGCAGACAATTAAATGGCATACCCCAGGGAACGTGCAACTTCCATGATCCTGACATTTGCCGGAGTTAAGCTCCTCTCTCGAACATGAGCAGTCGCTGGTGAGATTACGGAGAGACCAAAGTCCGCTGCCATCTGTCATTTCAGCTTAACTGTCGCTGGATATCCTTAAATGTAACTGTCTACGACCGTCATCAGTTATTTCCGACTGTAAATCATTCCTCTCATGTTTTCTATTTCGTCTGCCGTGTAATTTTACTTTATCCTTCTTTTTTTTCCTTTAATTTTTAATGATTTTGCATTCCTTCTTTCACTCTTTAAATATTTAATTTACTTTTTTCATCATTTACTGAAAAATCGTTTTATAGTCGAAATTTTTTCCTTATTTTTTTTTTCTTTTTTTCTAGTAAACTAACTGCAAATTCAAAAAGAAAAGAAAAAAAAAATCAGCTGCAACTAATGACTGTAACTCTCTAATAAATAAAGTATAAATTGTACAGACTTTGATCTCTCAATAATCTCTAGATCTAGATCATTAGATGTGTACCATCTAAAGATCTTCACTTAGAGAGTGAAACTAGAAAAAGTAGCGGACTTTTAGTGTTTTCATTTTGGTTCACATCTACAGATCTAGATCTAGAGATTTAACCTAGAAAAAGCGGTAGACTTTGATCTTACCGTAATCTCTAGGTCTAGATCATCTTTAGATGTGAACCGTGTACAAAAGAAAAAAAAAAAAAAAAAAACAGGCTATTCATTCAGATTTAAAAACATCATCTTCGCATGAGATCTAAACAGAAGTCATAAATCTAATTTAGCATAATTTACGGCCTAAAGAAAATTCTTACTTATCATATTTTTGCTATTGTTTAATTGTGTAATTAGTATCGAATATTTATCGAAAAAAAAAAAAATGAATAATAAATTGTTAAATTACGACAAGAATACTCTCTAAACACGTGTTTATCGTAGACGAGATAAAACAAAACTAGAAAATATACTCGTAAATAAAACAAGACAACAAATAATGAGTAAAGAAAGAAACTTGTTTTTTTAAAAGCTAAAGACGAGAAAAGAAAGAAAAGAAAAAAAAAAAAAAAAAAAAAAAAAAAAAAAAAAAAAAAAAAAAAAAAAAAAAAAAAAAAAAAAAAAAAAAAAAAAAAAAAAAAAAAAAAAAAAGGGAAAATCTTGAAAAGATGACGTAAAGGACATTTGCTATTGATTGGTAGTAAAGCCGAGAAAAACTATAGTTTTACAGCATTTTGACGAGGCGCCGAGCGCTGGCGGTCGAGGAGGACTAGTTGTAGGGTCGCAGACTTCTACCTATCCTATACATAAGATAGTACGCCGTAAATTATACAGGTCGATCTGACTGGTTTTAAATTTTTATACCGTTGCCAAGGTAACCAACTAGGTGATGTTCACTTATTTTTGGAAACCTTATTTCCAGCGAAAAAAAAAAAAAAAAAAAAAAACAGTCGAGCTAGACGTTAACTAAATTGTGGGCCTAGATGGACCGATAGTCAGCATATATGGCAGTACAAAATCTGCAGATATATATATAAACTTTTAATAGGGATTCTCTCGGCAGATGAATTGGTAAGCCATGTTTTTTTTTTGTAATTATTTTTAATAATATTCGTTTCTTTGCATTTTTCAATTTTCTTTTAAAATATTTCGAGTGTTTTTTTGTTATATATTTCTTTATTTTTTTTTCGTTAAGAGTGTTCGATCAATTCTTTCGAGTTCTTTTGAAGTCTTGCTAACGAAGTCTATTGTAAAGTAACAGTCTGACTAGAAACTATTCACAGACACAAGCAGCGTGTAAGCGGAACTTTTGACAGATATTAACTGGATTTTTTACCGAAATTTTTACTTTTGTAGTAGAATAAAAATGAGTCAGAATTAATTAAAGTAAAAATTCTCTCTATATATATATTGCGTCAAACAAAATTCTGCCAGCGGTTTCCCCCCTTTTTCCTTCCCCTAACGCAAGTTTTTGTTAGCCGACGTCAAACTGTAGCCGTGTACCTATACTTTGTTTATAAATAGACTTATCAATGTTTTATCATCCGAGTATAATTCATAAATATCTTATTAGATGAAGCAGGCTCTGCTGATGTTTATGGCTGACAAAGTGTCACGTGACACGCATGAGTTGGGAATCGAATGCTCGTGTATCCTCCTCCGAATCCTCCGTATATGAGATATATATATATATAAGTCTATGCTTTTATTAATACAGGAAATAATCGATACGACTGTTTAGTTTTTAATGATTTCTCGTATATAAAACACGCAGATGTATCAGATTGGTTTCCACCATTTTAATTTTTAATAGGTCTCTCTGCACAATAATAATAATAATAATAATTCAATATTCGTGTGCGTTTGTTATATAAAACTTTCGTGCAAACAACCTTGTTTTCTGGGGTTTCTGAATGGATATTATGCCAGAAATCACACAATTACTTTCTAATTGTATATTCTGCATATAATTTATAGCATAATTTATCGCTTAGCATAATTCGTACCTTTATTATAGGCATACGAATGCATAAAACTAGGTCAGGCATGAGTGTATTTATGAATATTTTTCGACACATTCTATTAAAAGCGCATTCGCAGCTAAATTAAAAATCGATGAGACATACGAAACCATTTCATCTGGTTTTATTCGACATCATTCTATTTGGAGCAACATCTTTTCCAAATTATCTACCACACGTTTTCTTATTTTACACCAACACAATCTCCGTATTTTATACCAACACCTAAACATATTTATTCGGCACGCAATATTACATTGTCGTTCATGTCACACGAGCAAAAGTACTCCCGTCTTTAAAATCAATTTAGCGATAGGCGAGAAAGAAAAACTCTTTTAAAATTTCCAAGTTATTAATGTAAACTAGCGATTTTAATCAATAATCATGTACAAGCTGATATCTGGTATGAATATGGAGAAGAAAAGCGAGTATACTAGCCGAGTTAAAACTGCTGTAATCAGGTAGTTAGTGAAGCCAGTCTTTCTCACTCATGTTCACCTGAGAGAGTATTGATTTATAGTGGCAGGTGCGGACACATGCAGCCTTACTTAGGCGTATTAATGCTGGACTCCAGTATTGATTATTTTCACTTCTTTTTTTCTTTTTTCTTTCCTCATTGCCGCCCTTCACTCATATATGACCCTGTACCTAATACCTGATGTATGTTGCTTGGGAATAATACAAAATCCAAATTGTTTCAATCGATGGATTAAATGTAAATTATTGCACCATTTCCACTTTTAAAACCTTTTCCGTGTAGAAGTCGTGTGTAATGATTTATATCAATAAAATCATTGATTTCTCTCCACTGTAAATCATATTTTTGTTCTTTTTTTTTTTTATTATTTTTGATTTTTCGTATTATTTTTCCATTTTTGATTTTTTTTTTCTTACTAGCTTTTTAATTATCAAAATTCGGAAGTGTTTTTTATTTATATTTTTTATAATTGTCACTCCTACGTTTTAATCTTCTTTTAAATTATCTAAAAACTAAATTTATAGTTATGTAGATCTAAAATTATGCTTACTTTTTTCATTTATTTCGGCATAATTACGTCATTAAGCATAATTATTACGATGCCGTCCAGGTTGATCTTTATGTCATCAGTTAAAAATTCGGGATTTTCTATTAAAAAAAAAAAAAAAAAA
>AYEL01050061.1:0-11367 GCA_000484575.1 Olivierus martensii | reverse complement strand
ACTAGTTAATATATAATGAATGTCTGGAAATTTTGAATTGATTTCTAAATAAAGTGACTTGATAGGTTAATGGAAATAAGTATGCCTTTCTGAAATGTCTGAAATGTATTCTTTGAAATGCATCGAATGTTTTCAATCATTTCATAAGTATTATCTAGTATTTCATTTTCTTCAGGCAAATTGATTCCATAAACACATTTTGAAGGAATGACACTCTTATAATTAAAATTAGGTAAACTAGTGTTCATAATGTCAAACCATGAATTAATTAATGATATAAATTTTGATGATGTTATTGCTTTTTCAGTTTTAATGTACCTGCTAATAGCTGTAGCTGTAGAATGAGATAAAAGCTGAAAAGCTAATTTCACACTTTGTCTTTGAATATTTTGGCATGTTAAATGGCATGTTTTCAGTTTATGACAAACCTTTACCTCTTTTGTGTCCATTTCAATCAACTCTTGCACTGGTTCTTTATCTATTGTAGCACCATCCAATGTTTTAAAACCAGTATCTATAAACCAATTTCTGACAAATTTTAATAAATGAGGTGCATCTAGAAAGTAATATATGCTATTTCCAGTTCATGGATTGCATTAGATATATTTATATCTAATTCTTTCCATAGTGCAGTGTTCCTTCCATCACATTCACTAACACATGAAACTACAGTATAACCAGCATTAAACATTTGAATTATGATACTAAATAAAAGTCCCTTTGTTAATTTAGAATCATAACTCAAATATACTGGTTGCTTCCATGCTGAAAATAAGCCCCTAGCCATTACAATCAAAGCTTGATTATAAGGTCTAACAATTTTATCATGTCTTTTATCATATTCGTACCTGTATTGAACCTGAAATGAAAACAGACACAGTGTATTACACAATATATTAAATCTTATATTAATATTTAAAACTATATATATATAATAACTATTATAAAATGTAAACATGCAAGATAATTTTGTTTATATCATCAAAACAAGCCTACATATGTAAATTATATTCAATTGATTGTAAAAAAGTGCTGATAGTGATTCAATAATGAAACAAAAATAAAAGCAAGTTAAAAAGATTATATTCTAAGCTGTTTTATTATTTTATTTTACTTTAGTATGTTTTATAGAAAGAAGCACTTAAAACAATTTAAATTAGCAAAGTGTGACACAAGTTATATTACCTGCATTTCATCAAATTGAAGAACTAAGTTTTTCTTCATCTTTAAATTGTGATCCTCCAATCTTCATAAAATTTATACATTCTTTTAATATACCATCACAAAAATTTAATTTTGCTGCCCATCTTTGTAGAGTGGATATTGCAGGTAATGAAAATTAAATCTTATTTCTTAAGTACAGGTAAAAGTTTTTACCTAAATATCCTATCGTAAAAGCCAAATTCAAATCATCACTATCCCAAGTAATTTTTTCTTTTTTGTTAAGAAAAGATTAAATTTGTGTCTTGGTGAAGGAATCTTTCAGTACTGAATATATGAAATCTCTTTTTTCTTGTTTTGCTTTTATAATTTTTTTTATCCAAGATAATTGCTTTTTCTTTCCAAAAATAAAATTTTCTTTGTATTGAAATATTTTCTCTTTCTAAATGTTTAATTTTTGACTCTAAACTTATCACCTTAGCCTTAAATCCATTAATTTCTTTCTCAAAAATTTTACATTTTGTGCAGTTTCCTAGGATTTTTTTATTTTTATTTTCTTTCTCCTTTAATAAATCAGAAACATCTCTTTTTTGATTTCGTTTTATCATTCGATTTTTCCAATCTTTAGCATGGGCAATTGTAATTTTCTTCTGAGGTTTTCCCAAATTTACATTAGAAATGGCTGTAATTTTAAGTTTCAATTTATTTTCTAAATTTAATAATTCACTTTTTAAATCTCTCATAGTCTTCATCAGTAAAGTGGATAGAGCATACGTGGCATGAATCAGGATTCCATATATCATCTCTTTGGCAATTCTGAATCCACTTTTCACGAATCGCAGGATCTTTTGGAAATTTAAAATATTTTCTTTTCTAAAGTTTTGGTTTTATAATGGCTATTATTGCAAGTTGCAACATTACATCTCATTCCAGACATCTAAAGACAAATGATTAGAATTTATACAGTTAGTTAAATAAGTTTTTCAATACTTTTAATAATAAAGTTTTTCAATACTTTTAATCTTAATAATAGATATTGTATAATAAATTATAAATCACTTCTTTTCCTTTAGCATGTTCTCCGGCACAACTTTATTCCCTATCAGTAATTTTAAACTTTAAATACGCATTCTATTGTAATCATATTAGTCAGCAGTATATTGTATAACTATATTTCATTAAACCTAAATTTACATCATGTAAAATAAAATATTAACATCAATATTCTTTACAGAATCATTGTAAGTGCTCTCAATTTGATTTACTTCAATTATTCCTTCACATTCATTTTTATCTATTCGAAGGATGAAATTATGCAAAACACAACATGCTAAAATTACATTTACAATGTATTTCATATTTGACATATCTAAATATTTAAGTCTTCTAGATTTTCCTTTTAACTGAGCAAAAGCATGTTCTATTACACATCTTGCTTTGCTGTGAACTATGTTGTAACGTCTTTGGTTATTTGTAAGATGTCCATTATCGCTAAAAGGAGTTAAAAGTCACATGTTTAGAGGATAAGCAGAATCACCCAGAATCTGCAAGTCTGTTGGAATAGAGAGGGATTACATCGTTGAAAACAGTCTACTTGTACGGAGAACTCTTGCATCGTGCATACTACCTGGTGATCCTATGTGAACATCTAAAAATTGCATTTTCTCATCACACACAGCCTGTAGTATGATTGAAGTATATTGTTCACGATTATAATATCTCTATGTTCCAATGGCTCCTTAATTTCAATATGTGTCCCATCAATTGATGCAAATGCTCCAGGAAAATGCCATTTATTGAAATAACAATCACTACTATTACGAATATTTTGTAATGTTGGCCACTGAATAAAAAAAGGTGCTATTGCACAAATTTCATTACAAGTTTTAATGAATAAGTAATGGGAAAAACCTCTTGTCAATCCAAATCGATCAGCAATACTTCTAAAACACTCAGGGGTAGCCAATGTCCATAAAGTCAGTAGTAATCGTTTTTTGAGTGGAAAACAGTATGTCGACTGTTTACTTTCAGCGAGAATTGACATAAGTATCTGGAAACGGAAAAATATAAATATCAAATAGTGCTTTCTTATACTGTCCATTTTAAAATAACACATTGTTTAGTGTTACTGCATAAACGATCATTGTTCGTGATTATTTCATTAATCTAGTTTATAAAACATTGCTTTTAAGTAATACTTTTATAATCTATTTAAAACATTATAAACTTCACTTACTTCAAACGAAGATTTAGTCATTCGAAAGTGTTCTTTAAATTCATCTAAATTATATTGAGGAATAATGCTTTCAACGTAATAATTATCTTCGTACTTAGTAATTACATTTTTTTTAAATGTGATATAACAAACACTTACATCCATCATGTTGGCCATTCTTGTTTTAGAAATATTGTGCATATATAATTGTAATGAATCGTCCATCAATTCCTCTAACAACATGCATTTTAACATCGTTTTGTCGGCCATATTTGTTGCTTGTCGACGGTCTAGGTAACCAGCGTTATGACGTCATTTCACTAAATCAGCAAAGTTAGCATTTTGCTTGCCACTTGGACGCGCTTAAGGAGTCGTTTGTCCCAGTCCGCGGGAGGGGCAGCCGGGTGGACGGCCTGATGCTGTGACAGACTAGAAAGACGGTGATGATTAGACTGAGGGTTGAACCTGAAGCGCCGCAATCGAGGCGTAGGATACCGATTGAACAGCTGGATTTCTTGCCACAACAGAGAATGACGTATGATCCTGAGCACATTGTTTGAGGCGGGCCGCTTTCTCCTGGTATTTAGGACAGGCGAGGTGCAAGGCTTCATGTGATCCACCATACCTCCAGCACTTAACTGAGGGTGCAGCACAGGCCTTATGAGCGTGAGATCCGCCGCAGCGGACGCAACGGCGTTTGCCACGACGCATCTTGGCAGAGTGTCCAAAGAAGAGTGTCCAGGTTGGGCACACCCGGTAGCGGGGAATGAATAAAGAGCAACGGTAACGACGGAAAAAGATCGTAATGTGGTCTAATTTGTCTTGTCCAATAACGGAGAGCAGCATTGTGGTGCTTGGTTCATGTTTACCGTCCTTTATGCGGCTAAAACGACGCACATCAGCCAGGCGAAGAAGTCCGTCCCTCTGAGCCCAAGAAAGAACTTCCACAACTGTGATGTCCGTATCAACATCCCGAATAAGAAAGTCGGTTTGAACCGAGTCGGTAGCAAATTTGACGGCGGAACAGAGCCAAGAGTCGTCTGATTTAATATTTCAGCGGCGCAGTCATAATCGGAGGTTTGAGGATGAGATGCCCGGAGCGAGAAAAACGCATGTCTTCTATAGTCCATTTACACTAAGAAGAAAGCTGAAGTAAACAAACCGTATCACTGAGACATGTATTCTGTAGCCGAGACAGTGCGTTCATTGTCTAGAACTATTTTTGGCCAAAACGCACGTGGCGAATATAAGTGGAACATTTCTACCGAAACTAACGAATACAGTATTTCATCAAACGTCTTGACATGACATAAAAAGTCTTTCTAATAATGATTTCAGTGGAATTTCTTTAAAATATCTATATTACTTAATTATATATTAAGCTATATTCTGTATTTATTATTAAATTTGATTGTTATCATATATTTTATTAATATTGAATTATACCTATTATTCTGAATCGCTGAATTCTTCTACACCGCTTATGTTATCATCAGAATCAGTAGTTGTGATTATTAATTTTTCTGCAACGCTGTCGTGAAACAAATCAGCTTTCCAAAATTATTCCTCAATCGAAAGTACATGCTTTATATATTGTTTCCAGTTTTCGGCAGTTACCATTTTTATGGCTTGCTTGGCTGAATCTTTCACTTCACATAATTTAAGTGATTTATTGTTACGAGCAATGTAACCCTTGATTACATACTCTAAGCCATTGATAGGGTTCAATTATGTTGTTACTGTAGAAAAATACCCCACGTGTACTCACTTTAACTTTGTAGGTTGAGTATCAGCGTATGCGCTAATACGATTATTCTTATCAACATTAATAATAAATATTTTTTATAAACTTCTATATTATTTCTACAGCATTAGGGCAAAAGGATAAAAATTACGATTATAATTACTGTATGTTATTTCACGCTTTATATTTTCTTGGCGTAAAGTCATTTATTTTCATTGGTCACTCTTAAAGAACAATAAAGATGCAGTTAATGCACCTAACAACACCTCCAATATTTACAGCAACTTTATTCTTAACGAAGATAGACTATAGTTTGAGGAGTGGGTCAAAGCCAACTGTAGGTGCCTATACAACACCGAAGGGGAGGACTTCGGAAACGGCCCGCCATCTTTGCACCTGACAAAGAAGGTGCAGGGGCGAGGCTGAAAGCTTTGTGAACGGCAGAATGAGAGGATGTCAACTGTAGACCACCCGCCACTGACCCGAAGCGACGAAGGGTCGACCCCAGAGGAGGACTCCTCCCTGGGGAAGGGAGCGAGAGAAGACGCCCCCTCCAGATTGGGCTGGTTCCCCGCCAAGGTGCCGTTCAATTGACGAGAGAAAACCGAACCGAAAAGCACAGAACAAAAGTCTGGACGAACTGTCCACCAAATAGACTTAAAGTAACCACTAACCAATCCACTGGAAGGGAAACGCTCGAGTGGGCTAAACTTGAAACACTACGAAATCATCTCTGAAAGAAAGTCGAAAGATCCTTCCACAGATTAGACACAGATGGAAAGCTTCCTATACCTCTAATGGAAACTTTTTTAAAGTCACGTGATACACTTAAACCAATCGGAATTTTTTCTATATATGAATCCGCTGAGATGGCGCTATAGATGACGACGTCATTCTACCGATTAGGGCACTAAATAGCAGGTATACGCATCCGCCATTTTTGATCTTTGCTCATTTACTAGCATAATAATAATAGCTGTTTAACTTTTATTAATAATCATTTCTCGCGCTGTTAAGAAGAAAAATACCTAAAAAGTACTGTATTCTCGGTTTTCAAGGTTTATATCAATGTATGTAATGATAATAAATAAGATTTTAATGATATTAGTAACATTTGTTATCAATGTTACAAAAGCTGTTTTAATTAATTCTGTCGTTTAAGAAACTAAATGGATACTAGATAGATGAAACATTTACATTATAAAACAATTTATTCGTTACGTTATGTCATTTTAAAGGAAAACGTTTATTTAAACATATGACGAGCCCCTGTAAGTGCACTACATGCAAGGCACTTACTGATTGCTTTTCATCTTACCAGAATTATTAAAATTTTTAGCAACTTTTACATCAAACAAAATTATAATTATTAAAACAATCACTAAATTGATAAATATTGAATTCTATATGTAAACTTTTGACATTTGAATTAATTTGATTTTGAAGTAATTATTAAAAGTTAGCTTTTTTAAATTCATGGAATATTTTATAATGTATTGCTAATATATTTTACATTATAATTATCTGAATCAAAAAATTATTATTGACAAGTCACAATATAAAAATGTGACAAAACCTGCATTTCCCTTGGTTCACTTTACTATTAATAATAATTTTATTACCACTGAATGTGTACAAGCTAAATTAAATGAAATACTATATTGAAAATTTATATATGCAAAAACAATCTTCAAACTAATACTTCTACTCTAATTTTCAGAGAGAAAAAGATTTTGTACCATGTTTCCTTTAAGCCCTAACATTGCTATATTTGCAATTGAATTAACAACTGAAAAATAAATTAGACAATTTTTGAATTACATTATCTTTATTTACAATACATTAATTATAATAATACAAATAAAAATACCAACAATTTTATTACAGTTAGTTTCAGCAGTGTGTTCTTTTTTTATTAACTGAATATGATTCCATAGAATATTTTTGTTTTTTTCATTGCTTTTTATTGATTTTCAATAGAAAAGCTTCTAATTTTAATAAAATGATTTATTATCTTCTCTTCTATTTTGCAGCAACTTTGACCAGAACAGTTTGCTGCTATCAACACTTTAGTGACAAAACTGTTATCAATTTTCTTATTATAAATATCTTCAGATAGAAACAAAAGTTCACTTTTAAGAAGAATTTGATAAACATAGTCACTGGCATATGATAGTCTTCCCATGTTTGAATAATTTGTGAGAACCATATGACTACCAATTTCATTTTCATTAACTTTTTGGCATTGTAATAATGCTTTACAAGTTTCACATACATCTTTTTTTAATATTAATTTAATTATACTACCACCTATATAAAATAGGCAGTTTTTATCAATTATATTGAGTTTTTTATCATTAATTTCTATAGATTGGCTACTTTCCTTTTCTTTAAAGTTATCATTATTTTCAACATTTTTTCTTTCTTTGTCATTTAATATATCTAATAGATAGTAGTCATTATCAGTTAAATATTTTGTATTTTAATATCAGAAATAAATTCGGACACAGAAATAAGTTTCAGTGTCCTCTTACATTCTAGTGCTGATGGGCATGATCCTGAATTTGCGAAAATACGTTTTCTAGTGCATCTTGAGAAAATCTGCTACCTAATATAAATGCAAATCCATCATCAAAGCATTCATTTGAAATATTTATAAATGATTTTGATGATAGAATTAAGTCTGTATTAAGTGGTTCCTACCCATTTCCAATTTCCAGGTTCTGTGCAATTTCAATAAATGCTTTAAATAATGCCAAATTTTTCTCTTTATTTTTTGTGTTATAGCAAACTTCGCAATTCTCCCACTACAAAAAAGAAAACCATTTGTTAACTAATCGTATAAACCATGCCAATGCAAGAGCTTCTAGAGAGAGTAATTTTTGTGTTACAGCAAATTCAACTCCAGCAGCTGACTTTATAGAAAAAAATCTTTTTGCTGAACCTACATTCATTTTTTGAAAGTGATTAGGATATATATCTTCCCTCCTTAAATGATGTAATGTCTTTAAGTCATTTCCTTTTAATTCAGTTTCCCAAAGTTCCTGAATATATTTCCCATGTACATTAAGGGATGCAAGATCCTCTTCATTTTTAATATTTTCAGGTATTTTCAGACCTGTATTTAAGACAGCATTTCCTAAATTTTTCAATAAATGGGCAGGATCTGCAAATACATTAATTTTATTCCTTTTAAAATCAAAAGATGTAACTGCGTTTGTGCTGTCTACAACTATCCCAAGTGAATTCCACATTGATTTCTTATTTGAGCCCATGTCTGTAATCAATGCCCTAACATTAAGGCCAGCATTGCAAATTGCTTCAATTACAGTAAAACCTCGATTTTACGGACCTCCATTTTATGGACTTCGGATTTTACGGACACTATCCCAAAAAATAAAATAAATAATATTAATACAATAGATTTTACGGACACCATCCCAAAAAATAAAATAAATAATATTAATACAATATTTGCATAAACTGTCTATAGTATAGCTACATCCAGCATTTCTTATCTGCACTGGTGCGTGTAAAATAAAGCATTCATTTATTGCATAATGCGTCATTTTTATTTTAACAATTTACTTAAATTTAATAAACATGTACAATAATTTAATTTAATTTTTAAATACTCATGTAAAATAATACAGTTTTTAGGCATAAGTCACATTAATTAGTACAGCAGGCATAAGTCACATTAATTAGTACAGGTATGTTGAAAATGCTAATTAATGTTTATAAAAAATGACAGGTATGTTGAAAATGCTAATTAATGTTTATAAAAAAATTTTATTTTATGTTGAAAATGCTAATTAATGTTTATAAAAAAATTTTACTTCGATTTACGGTTGAAAATGCTAATTATATGTTTATAAAAAAATGTTACTTTGATTTTACGGACTAGTCTTGCCCCCTATAGTCCGTAAAATCGAGGTTTTGTTGTATCTTCATTAAAAATGATGCAGAGTCATTGCCATTGGTACTTGGACAAATAATATGAGTTCCTACAATTTGTTTCCAAGGATCACACACACCGCCCACCATTACAGTTGCCATATGGCTACCTACTTTATTTTTATCACCTAAAGTCACATGGCCCACTAATTCAGATTTAAATTTGTCAAAGCAGATATTGCCACTAATCTGCATTTCATCTAACAATAAAACACAGTTTTTTGACAACCTATCTATAGCAGATATCTTACTTTGAAGACAATCTATTACATCATTAAATATACCAAAACCGACTTTGAAATTGCTAATTCGTCTATTAAGTGTACTGTATGATGGTATAGGATAGTTCAAACTTCTTAAATATTTGTAGCCATGCACTCCAAGAGCAAATCTTAAATTTAGGACAGATAATATAGCATCATTAGACCAAGAGTGTTTTTTTGGATGTCCTTCCAATGAAATTAACTGTTCTTCAGAGAAACACCTTCTAATTTTCAATAATTTAGTGTTATTTGATTCTAATTCTTTTTTCAATCTTATTATTTCTATTTCTTGGTCAATAGTTTTCTGTTGCAGTTTTTCTGTTGTAAGTGGATTAAGCAAATTAGCTTGATCTGATGGAACCATTTCATTCTCAGAAATCATTGTCTCCCTGGCAATTCATGTCACAGCTATTGAGATTACGATTTTCTCTATGTGAAGTCAATTTTGATGGTGGATTTGAAATGGCAAATAAAGTTGGTATAGCATTTGGTTTAAGCTTTTTCCAGCCATCAGAACAACTTTTTTCAAATTCACTATCTTCAAAGTGAACATAACGAACAAAAATTTTTAAGATAAATTTCAAATATTGTAGTTTTCTTAGTAAAACTTTAAAACACAATAAATTCATGAGATAAACATTGGTTCACTTAATATAAAGACATTAAGAGCAAAATATATAAATAAGTATTTTACAAAATCATATTATTATACAAATTCATACCATGCTAAACGTATTAACAAACTTTTCATCTATAATGATTTTTAAATATTTTTAACATATAATTTATAATGGTACTTTAGTGTGATAAAAAAGGACAGATTCATAAGTGAGAAATGAAATATAAATGTCCAATCCTTTTTTTGGCTTTTCTGTGTGATAAATAACTATTTTTCATTCTAATAGTTATTTTATTTATTTAATTTCACAGTAAGACAAAGCCCTAAGGAGGATACAATAAGCCTTATTGTAATTAAAGTGTAAAAAGTAGTTTTGAACGCTTTTATACTACTAAATGAACTAATTAGAATAATTACCCCTTTTTTAAATAGTAAGTGCAAGTTATGGAAAATATACAACATTTCATAATCATTCATTACTTATGTAACTATTATTATTCCTAAAAATATAAAATACATTTGATATATAAATGTATTAAAAATTAAATTTATCTCACACAGTTTTGAATTTGCTGATGGGCTCCATTTATCATGAGGACAATTTTGAAGCCATTTCTTTCTCCTTTCTTCATTTTTTGGAAATATAAACAGTCTGTAACCTTTACTTGAACTGTTAGAACATTTTGGTGCCGAACAACCATCCATTTTAACAAAAACTGATGTTTACTAAAAAGCGAAGTTTAACGACGACTTATCAAGTTAGACCAAATATGGCGGAGTATGAGTATACCCTGTATTTATAACCTTACCACGATACACTTAGGGTGTGTTCGGAAATACTAACCGCTAAGACCGGTGAAAACGGAGAGTTACTGGTCTTCAATCAAAAACAATACCGGAAACTTCACGCTGACTCCTCGATTGCAACCGCTCTCACCAGCTTTTGAGCTCGGTTGCAGGTGACGTCAACGTACCAAGATGGCTGACACAGTTATTTTTCAGTGCGAGAAGTGTGATAGGGCGTGCCGCCGATATTTTTGCCACAGTGGCGCTGCAATCTAATATGGTATAAAACATGGCTACTCGATGCTCTTAAAGTATAACAGTGATTACAATGCCTTACAACTGTGCTGTATTCGGCTGTAACGCCACAACTACTAATAATTGAGAATTAATATTCCATTCTGTGCCTCAAAAATTCAGGATCAAGTACCAGATTGCTATAAAAAGCGGGAAAAAACTGAACAAACACACGCGAATTTGCAGCAGGCATTTTGATGATAGTATACGACCGGTGAAAACGGAGAGTTACTGGTCTTCAATCAAAAACAATACCGGAAACTTCACGCTGACTCCTCGATTGCAACCGCTCTCACCAGCTTTTGAGCTCGGTTGCAGGTGACGTCAA